>VZRO01001775.1:0-37101 GCA_013397915.1 Daphoenositta chrysoptera | reverse complement strand
GTCTTCGCTCAAGGACCAGGGTCAACCTGGGTCAACCTCTCTTAGCAGGCACCTGTCTTTCAAACCAAGACACACAGGTATCTCTGTGCTGCGGAAATTAAACCAAAACCCAGTGTTGGCTTCTGTGGGAAGTCATCCCCTGCAATGGTCTTTAGGAGTTGCCTTTTAGGGACAGATCATGTCTTTTTCAGGGTAACTGGTTACCTGTGTCACGATAGGGTTGAGTCAATGGCTTTGGTAGTCCCTGGCTCTGAGCCCAGCTCTTGTCTGTCATCTTTCCTGTGTTGATGCTTCAAATCCAGTTCATCTGCCTCCCAACAGTGAGCCCTCAGCCGTGTGCTGGCTTGGGAAAGCTTGACTCAGTTGACCAATCTATTGTTCCCATTTGTTTGTGTGTGTAGTTTTTAACAGGAAAAGGCGTGGGGTTTATCCATAGCATCAGACAGCACTCACCCAGGACAGGTGGTAGTGCTGCTCTGTGGGCAATGTTCATATTCATAAAAACTTTATAAACCTTGTGTGCTCTTTGTAGACTAAAACACTGGATGTCCAGTTCAGAATCTTCCACTGTGTCAATACAGATGTTAGGAAATACAGGTGACCTACTCTTGTTCTTAGGAATGAGCAGTTTTCCTGCCCACCTCTGTACTTTTATGTCAGAGCCATCTTTTGATTTAGATTTTGAACAAAACCTCTCTGACTCTGGAATTTACAGTCATCCTTTCCTGTGAGGAGAAACTAAATGGGAAAGAGTTTTTTCAGGTAAAGTTCTATCATTATATACACATATGTAAGTGTGTGTATAAAAATAACAGCTAAATAAGCAGGCAAACCCCTGGATTTCTTTACTTGTTAGATCTGGTAATAAAAGTTGAAAATGTTTTAAAAAAGGAATTAAAATATCTTGTTCTTATAGTGTTTAGGCCAGCTGAAGTTTTGAGACACTTCAGCATACTTTACTTGAGGAGGCTCAGGTTTACATTAATTTCTAAAATTGTGATCTTTCACTCCCAACTTTCTAAGACAGAAGGCACTACATGGTGTCTGCTTCATTTCTGCAGTAATACAGATAGGGCAGTATTGAAGAGAATGCCAAAATAAGGCAGATTGTTTGTTTGTCCAGCATTTTTAGTTCTGTATTGCTTCTGCAGCCTTATGTGGATGTTCCAGGATTTACAGATAAATATAAGGTCAACTCTGGAAGGAAAGGTTATTACCAGAGAGGAGTACATGAAAGAATTAGGGAGAGCCAGGTGACTAATATTCATGTTAGCTACCCCTGATTCAGAACTTGCAGAGCTCCAGGAGAAGGCAGCATCTCATAAATTACATCTCCACTGTGATTGTATGATTATTGTTATTAAAAACCACATATGAAATAAAAAGGCAAGCCTAATAATTGGCTTAATGGGTTAAATCTATAGCACAGGTAGCCAAATAAATCCTTCTTCTGCCTGGTAAATAAAGCAGAGACAGAAGTGGCTGCTCAGAGGTGTATTTAATATTCACTGAAGGAATAAAAGGGGCACATGTAGAGACAGAGGAGGAGAGCCCGAGTTGTAGATTTGCCTCTGAGAGTGTGTATTGCTGAGCTGTGGGGTAGGGGCCTTTAATGTGTTGAGTTAGGAAGAACTGCCAGACGTTATGAAGGCAGCCTGACCTTGCAGGACCACTTACTGGAACAACTGGAGTTAAGCAGTGTGTGCAGAACTGTGACATGGGGCCTTGGATGTGCAGACAATATGCTGCAAAATAACTGGAGTGCTTTCACAGACACCCATTACTGTGTTGGCATGAATTGCAGCAAGCAGCCGTCTGTGGCTCATCTGCCAGCATTTCAAGTGGAAAGGCAAAATTCCTTTATTATGTTGGTCTGGATTGCTGCTCTGCCTGGTTTTTGCACTGCTATAGGTACAGAAGGGGTGAGTGAGTTGTGTGGTCAAGATTTTTCTTGACACTGCTCCCAGGTGTGGCTGTTTCAAGAAAGGTTTAAGAACTGATTGTGTTCCCACTGTAATGACACTGAAGTGTTGTATCGGTGAGGGTGGGGAAGCTATTTTTTCATGACTGGCAATCAGTTTATCCCCTTGAAGCATGACAGGTGATATCTTTGGCCATTTTTCTTTAGCCAGTGTAATATTAGATACTGTTCTTATTCCTATCAATGTCTAGTCCAGCTTTTGTTCCCTGTGCTGGCTCTGCCAGAGGATATTTGAGCAGAAGGGAGAAGAAGAACTAGGAAAACAGTGTACTGATGTGGTGTGACTGATGTTACTGGAAATGCATGACAGTAATTGCAGGATTTGCCTGCCCTAGTTTTCTTTTCCTGTTGGTACTGAAGCTAACAAGGATTTAAAATAATTCTTCAATCTTGTACTTGCATAATAATTATTGCTATTACGAACAATGAAGGCAACAGATTGATGTGCTATCAGGAAATGCTAAGTGTTGTTGCTGGGGAGCTGAGAGGTTCACACAAAATACAGTGCCAACAATATTTCTTCCAGTGAGGCAGGAAGTCAAAACCTTCCCCAAGCCTTTATAGTTCAAGAATTTGTTCTAAATTTTGCCAAGAAAGCAACTTGTCTAAGAAAGCAGTTTCTGGAATAAATCAAAGTCCTTGTTGCCCTTAGGGTCTCACTGAGATGTTCTTCTCAGATATCAGCTGCATGAGAGATGAAAATAAGTGTGTCTTTCTGACTGACTGCTGTTCTACATTGTCATTCTCGCAGCCTGGAGAGAATTAAGAGAGCCACAGGCCCGGAGTGAGTGGGGTTGTCAGAAACTGCAGTATTTGGGAGTCTTGATCTTTGAGCGAAAACCTCGGACCATGGCTGAACTGGAAAACTCTAAAGAAAAACACAAATACAAGATATTTAGCCATTTAATGAAATAAACTCTGTTTATCAACTCTGGAAATGACTGTCTATAGCTGTGTCTGGCCATGGATTGGCAGTAGCAAGTGTTTTGTTCTGCTTGCCATTCAGGGTGGGGCACTAGGCAGGAATAAGAAACAGTGAGCCCTGTACCCCCCTAAATGTAATTTTTAAAAAGAGAAGCTGGAAAGAAAATAAGAAATAAGCAATCATGTTTTGCTCTTTGTTTTCAAACTGATGCTGAGTGATACCTGAATCCAGGGACTCAGACCTCCAGGATTATTGTTTGTTTCAAATGTTATTGCTATGCTTTTATTCAAGTGCAGTTTGGACAATTTTGAAATGTCAGAAATGCTTCATAAAACTCAGAGTGTTATTACAGGGCTTTGTGGAGTGCTGAGGATAGAAAAATGTTCTTTAAAAATGTTTTCGTTTTGAAGGCCTTTACATACAGCATAAACACGTTATTAATTCAAAGTAGTTCACCAGCATTTATACAGAAAATGTCCACACTTCTTTGTGGCTGCTTGACATTTTCTGCTTTTATCTTTCTCTAAGTCTTTCCATTTTGCCACTGAAAAAGTGAAAGAAGAGGAAAAGGAGATAAAGGAAATCAATCAAACAAACAAGAAGTAAAAGACAAGAAAACTGAAGCTTATTTAATCCATTATTCATTTTTTTTCAGATTATTCTGAATGTATGATTTTTGCTGGAAATTAATATTTTAAATGTTTTCTGAAATGAAAAGGCATCTCAATCTGATAAGAAAAGCTTGTTTTATTTAAGACTTTGATCTCTTTCCTGCCCCTGGCCTTTAGGCAGCTTTGTCTCCTCTTTTATAAATCACAGGCTGGTCTTTTCACTCCAATTTGGGAAGAATGTCAGGTATGCCTGTGTCAAATTGCCCACATAACTTTCTCTGCTTTAAGGCACACGCTGACATTAAGTTGTCTCTGTGTAAGGGTCCAAGGTATCTGGTTTATCTCTGTCACCTCAAGGTGAAGTCACATTCCACACTTTTTCAGGTAACAATTAAAGCCAGTAACTGCCCAGACATCTCTGGCTCCGCCATGTGTGCCTGATGCTTGGCTATGTGAGTCCCTGCGAGCAGAAGCAGAAATAAATCCAGCTTCACTGAAGTCTGGATTCCTGGGAACTTTAGCACCACGGGATTTGAAAAAAAAAAAACAACAAACATTTCTTTCTCCTATATTGCTGATCTTTCTATGTGAAGATGCCTGGATGTTCAGAACATTTCACTTTCTTTCCTTCTTTTCTCTTAGGAAAAGTTGCAACTTTGTTCAGGTGCTGGCATCCACACAGTTTATCAGTGCTAAAAAATATCTGAGATCACTCTGGTTTCAGTGAACTTTTTGGGGCAGTTTTGATTCTCATAAAAATGTCCATACAGCATTGTGCCGATTTCCCTTACTGTATTCCCTAATTTCTGTTTGCAGTCTCCCTCCCATCTCAAATTAGTCTAGTTCTGCTTCTTTGCTTATTTCCATGTTTTACACAAAACCTGTTTATGATATTTTCCTTGGCAAAGGCACTTGGAAATTAGGGGTGTTATAGGAATAACTGTGCAATGCAATGACTTTCTTTAATCTCAACCAAACCTCCCTCCCTATGAAGAAAAAGCTTTTACAAATTGAAACGACACTGGCCATCAAGACTGTACAGTGAAGCTGCAGTCACAGAAAGTTACTTGTATTTCCTGCTGTGGTGTTCAGTGTGTCTGACCAGTCCTTGGGCAAAAACTGAGTTTGATGACTCAGCTGAGCAAAAATGGAATTATTTGATTTTTGTTTTTGGATGGTCCAAGTGGTGGTTAAAGCAAGAAACATTAAGGATTGTGATTACAGCCCAGACTCTGACTTTTCCAATGACATGTACTATTCAATTTCTCTGTGCTCTCAAGTCTGAGCAGTGGGGGGAAGAGAGTGCTGATCCTTCAGGGAACAGAGGGAAGCTTACAAAGTGCTCAGGAACTGCAGGCTGCTGTTGCGTGGCACAAATTGTCAACAGTTCACCCAGACATTTCTAATCTGCCCCTGGAAGGGACTACCTGGTTACTGAAGCCACCTTCCCTGGAATCCCAGCTGAAAAGTACTAGCAGGGTGATATGGCCATGAACAAAGAGAGAGACACATGAGCAGAATTTCATCTTGTCATTGCACAGCTCTGGTTCCACACCCAGCTGGACTGAGATTAGTTCTTATCTGTATCTTAGATTTGTGGTTTTTGGAGCACAAATTCAAAACAACAGCCTGAATTTTGGAGGGTTCCCCTGCCACTCCCCACATGAATTCTTTAATTACTCCCCAAACTTTTGTAGCTGATTCAATTTGACACCTCGCACTTTGCAGCTCTTCAAGAGCTCTGTACAGTGTTTTCATGCTTGGAGATACTTCACCTTAAATACATCCCATATGTTAGATATTGCATGGAAATGAGACAGAAAGCAATGGGCTGGAGTATGATGACTCTCACATGATATATAAAGCTTACATAAATTTTACATAGCACACAATAATAATGCTATATAAAAAGTTATCATAGATGCTGAAAAACTTCCATGGCATAACTGACCTCTCAAGGTACTGGCACTTAAGCATCCTGTGATACTTTGGTATCCCAGTGGATGCTTTGTCCAAGATCAGTTGTAGATGTGCTTAGGTTTTGGAAGAAATTTTGGTTTGTAGCATGTGCAAATGGAGTGGAAGTCACAGAAGCCACCTGTGTATAATCCAAAGCCAAATAATGTACTCAAAAAACTCTAAGAATTTTGCCTTTAAAGTGCCCTTTATTGATTACCTGGTTTTTCCTGTTCCAATAATAGCTTTTCTGATTCTTTCTCTGAAAAGTGAAGTCACATTATGAAATTACATTAGTGTGCATTGAGAGAGCACCAGTTACCTCATCTGACATTTTTTGTATTGACTGAAATGCTGACAGACAAGAAAGTCATGATTTATAAGACTACAGTGAAAAACTGAGAAACAGGTGAGGGAAGGTCACCAAACATGAGCAGTAAATGGGATCTGAGCACACTCAGATGAATCTGACAGGGCTATTCTGTGATGGGAAGGAAGGAATATGGGGGGGGCTCTTATTCCCCAATCCAAGTTTGGTTTGCTTAGCTGCTTTTTTTTTCTAGGTAGTCTTACCAACCTATATGGAACAAACCCCACTGATTGTAAGAATTTATACTAATACCTAATGCAGAACTTCTTATTTACAGGTCTCAAAACACAGTTCAGAAAGTAGAGAGATGTCCCGAGGTGATTACCTAGCAGGCTGCTTGGGAAGCCAGGACAGCCCCCAGCATACGTGAACCCCAGTCAAGAAGTCAGTCCTTTTGACTGAATTGCCTCTAATCATGAGACCAAGAAAGAGTGTTGTCAGGATTGTGTTGTCATCTGCAGCTTGAAATAGCTGGGCAAGTCACATTTAACTTGAGCTGGTTTGTGGAGCATGCTTGGCCTTGTCAGCCCGCCAACCTCAGCCACTGGGGAAGAGCCCAGAGTATCTTTTAGGGGAGGGTTTTTCAAAAACAAGATTTTTGCTTTAATGGCTATTTACACGTTCCACCCTTCGCCCTTTCTCAGCTGCAGGGAGATCTTGTTCTATTTTAAAAGCTGGGGCAGGAACTTGAGGCTAGCGACTGCAGCCAAATCAAACAGGAACCTCACCAGCCCAACAGAGGGTTGGCTGATAATAAAGGCTATCTTCCGAAAGCTTTAAAGCTCTCTTCTTCCAAAGACACTCCCTTATCTGAAGCCTCTGGCTTCCTATGAGAGGGTATAAACATCTTCCTATGTGGCAGCTTACCCTTTGACTTTAAGAGGAAAGTACTACTCAAGATAAATTGAAGAGGCTTTTATGTCTAATCTCAGTAAGCGTTTAGAGGCTGTGAATGTCTTTTTATCCTGAGTTGTCGAGGGTTTTTGGTTTTTTTTTTTTTTTTTTTTTGGCTGGAAGCACATTTTGCTTGAAGTTTTATTACATCCCTCATGGCTTTTTTTTTTCCTTTTTCCAGATGAGCTGTCAGTGCAGTACTTGTTTGGTCAAGACTTGTGTGTTTACTTGGCATCTTCAGTATATAAACCCAGTGCTGTTTGCATGGCTTCCATGCAGCCAATTCTGCTAATATTTTAAGGCTCTGACTAATGTGGCCTGAGGGTAAATGTTTTCTGACTTTAACATTGTACCTTGCTCGCAGGAGCAAATTTTGATGACTTCCTTTCACGGCAGAGGTTTCAACTTTGTCAATTCACTGCTATTCCTCATTAGAGGTTTTTTTAAAAGGTGTCAAAGATTTTTTTTTTTCCATAGCTGTTGGGATCCCATCAGTGAACAGCTCCTAGAAAGCCCAGCTCACTTCATAGAAATGCATCAGTGTATCTGTGTGACTGCTGAAGGCAAGACCCCTGTGGTCCCCTTGCAATAATAATCTCCTCTTCCAGGAGTGTTGATCTCCAGTGTGCTCTCCAGGACCTCTTCACTGATCCTTGTTTCATGTCCATTCCCAACCCTTGCATCCCAACCACCCTTCTCCTGGCTAAGGCAGAGCAAATGAGGTCTCATTCAGAGCCTGGCTTAAGTGGCCCCACTGCTGTCCTGAAGGACGGAGGCTGAAGGATTTGTGAGGTGCTTTGTTCCAGCCCAAAGCACAACACACTGCTTCTGCTGCCCTCCAGCCTGTCTGGCTGGAAAGATACTGGAACTGACCTTCTCCTCCCAGCAGCAGTGCCAAAGTCCTCTATTCTGCTTGCTGGGAGTCAATTAAAGAAAGCAAAGACATTTCAGCAAAAGATTCACCCCTGTGACTTACCAGCTGTGGTGGCTTTACTCAAAGGCCATCTTGAGCCTTCTCCTAACCCATGAATAGAAGGGAGTGCCTCTCATGTTCCCAGTAACCACCACAGGCCTTCCACACTGGATGTACCCTCATGTTCCAGCCACTTTCATTTCTTTCAAAAGGAAAACATCCCTCGAGGCTCATGGTGAGAACGTGTTTTTAGATAAAGAACATGTATCCAGCCACCACAATTAACCTTCCATTTTAAAACTTCCAGTTCCAGATCAGCTTCCTACAGCCTAATTTTTCTGTTTACAGGGATGCATGAGTGATGCACAGATGCTCTGTCAGGACACTTTACCTGTTCATTGAGTTTGATTAGATAGCATTTGCACTCTGCCATCTAAGAGTCTGCCACTTTCTGATATAATTAGTGTTCTTCCAATTAGGATAAATGGCTGTTTCATTACTTTAAAGTGGGCCATTAAAGTGCCATTCCTGTCTCCTGCCTCTGGATCTGACAAGGATACCTGCACACTCCTTTTTGCAAAGTCAAACCTAATTTCAGGAGGCTGATGGGGAAGATAATGCACCAGGGCAGATGTTGCTCAGGGTTCCTGCTGAGAGCAGTTCCTGGGTAGTTGATTTTCCTGTGTACTTGATACTCTGATTTGCGAAACAGAAGTGCCTGTTTGCTAAGACATCTTTTGAAGAAGTTCCTGGAGGCATCAAAACCTGGGAATTATTTAAAATATGTATTAATAAGCTTCTGTTGCTAAATTAATCCCTGCTGTGACTGTGGAAGTGTGTGGTTGTCACGGGGAAAACACAGAGATTGTGCCTTACCAAGAGCAATCATTGTATCTTTGTTTTCCCATCCCACATTCATGCACAAGGATGTCTTCTCTCCAGGGGTCATGCAGTTTGCTTGGAACCTGGGTGTAGCAGCCCTTTTTGTTTCTCCAAGAGGCCTTGCAATTCCTTAAACATTAGATACTGCTGTGTTAAAAACACCATTTTCTGAGAACTAGAGGGCAGATTTCTGGCCCATGTCACAGAATTGTGACTCACATTTTGGGAAGGGACAGAGACATCTCTTTTTTAAGGCAGATTTGAGTTGTGAGTCACTCTGCTGGTCCCTTTCTGTAATTTTTTCCTTTTTAGATGTGGAATTCATAGACAGCTATATATTTTAAAAATGCTTAAGGCCACATCTGCAGAAGAATAGTCTTGATAATTTTGAATGCTGTAAGTCAGAAGCTGGTCCAGCTCTGAGATCATCTGATTTGCCCCATCAAGATCTTACACTGTTTTAGAAAATTTCTCAATAAGGGCTAAGATTTTGGAAAACAAAGATTATACTTCTTGCTGCAGGATTAATCTACTCAAGATGTAGTAAAAATGCATTTAAAAAAAAACCTAAGGCATCTGTGGAACTCCCTGGGTATCTTTCTATTGATGAAGCTGGGTCAGATCTTAGGTTGCTTAAAATGGAAAAAGCCTACTTGTTTTTCTCTGTGTTTTTTGTTTTCCTCTAGTTTTCTCTGATTTTCAAGCCCTTTTTTTGTCTTCTGACTTGTGGTCCCTGGTTCTCTTTTTACCACAACATAATTGTGTAAGACTTATCCTCCCCAGTTCATCCAGCTTACAACCATCCAGATATTTCTCAGGTTCACAACTCAGATGACTCATCAAAGCCAAAGCAGCCATTTACCAGTCACCAACTTACTGACTTGGTTTATTTCTCGTTAATCTGGAAGAAAAAAATCAGTCAAAGATGTTTTTCCCATCCTCCTCAAAGTCAGTGGATATCAGGCAGGTGGGCTGCAACCTTTATCCCCTTCAATGACTTCTCAGTGGGTAGATTGAAACATGCAGAGCAGTCACAAAAGCCAAGTGGAAGCTAGGCAGGACGGATTAGATCTTGAGGAATTTTACTTAATTAATCTTTCTGCTAAAGTAATCACATCTCACTTCTCAGACTCTTACCCTTCTAGGTCATGTTTTCTCTATCAAACTGTGAAGTAACACACAGAATTATATAGCCTTCTTGGTATCTTTGATTTAAAATAAAAACATAAATAATTCTGAAGTGACATGAGTATAAATAGATGGAGTAAGAAAATATTTACTGCTGTGCAAACAGCTATCAGTCTGTCAGAGATGCATGCAGCTGCTGGATCTCGGTGGGAGGCAGCCTGAGCCTTGCACCTTGAGCCACTTGTGACAAAGGTTTGCATTGATCCCAGATGCTACTTTGAAAACTGAGGCTCGATACATCTCTAGTCTTTGCAGGGAGTCAGAATAAAGCCAGCAGCTCCCGTCTGAAATCTGTGATGGTTTTGCTGTGGAGGGTGCTTTGGGGGTGTGGCAGCTGTAATTGAGGATTCTGGCTCCAGACGCACAATCCAGGAGAACAGAATGATATTTTGCAGTGCCGCTTTTCAGTGACTAAGTCACCAAACACATTGGGGTAGATCATCAGGCATTATTAATGCATGTATCCTGGAGCTCTCAAGATGAGGTCTGGCCCCAGGTTCACACGTTCAGGCAGGATGTGCTGCTTTGTCATGCCAATGAAGCACAGTCAACAGGATATGGGGAGATCTCCAACCTCAGTAAGGGCTACCAAAGGGTCACTGGAAGAAAAGCTGCTTCTTCTGTATGTGAAGTACAAGTGTACCCCTTCAGAGTGTCTCCTGCTAAGTTTTTCCTTCAAAGGGGTAAAACCAAGGTCAGGGACTAGTAAATTACTGAGTTAAAAACTTGGATTCTGAGGCCATCTGGGAAGTCCACAGCATGGCAGTAGCAAGGGCGAGGCTTTGCTGAGAAGAGCTGCTGTTGTGCTGCTGATGATGCAGGCCTGTTCAGTGAATTTCCTCACCCATTGCTGTGTCTCATGAATGTGAAGCAGGAACCAGTATCTGGATAAATGCCCTGCTTCCATGGGAAAACAGACATCCGAGAAATACCCAATTTCTCTGAAAACAGAGAAGACAGAACAGCCCAGCCATAATGGTTACTTGCAGTGACCTATTTTGTTAAAATATTTTTTCTCCAGGTATTCCTGATAGGTCCCTAATTTATAGTGTCAGGCCTCTTTCCTAAATGCTTGCAAATACTGAGTACATGCAAACCTGAGGATCCTTCCTAAACCTTGGACCCTGCAAGGAACCTGTGGAGAGTAACTTGAGTGACAGAAATGTTTACTATTAAGAGTGTCCCTGGTGCAGCTCTCTGAGGTCAGTCAGTGGTGTCTGTGCAGGTGTCCCAGGCTACCTGTTGGATGAGAAGGCTAAAGCTTGTAGAGTGCTGCTGCTGCCTCCTCACCACAGGATCAGCAGGATGGAGTAAAAAGGTGCATCTCTGATGCCTATGGCAGCTCCCAACAAGTATGTTGGAGCTCTGTAGAGAACTGCAATTATTTTCTTATTCCTCAGGCTTGATACAACTGGGCAGCCCTTTTATTTCCCAGTGATTTTAGGACTGTAACACAAATGTCGGCCTAATGGAGATGTGCAGAGGTATCAGGCTTTGCAGCTGTGTGCTTTGTAGTGCTGTAACATGGATAAGATAGTTTGGTTCTGTCCCTTCAGCTAACTCCAAACTCTGTTATAACCCATCCTCAGACAGGACAACCTTTCTTGTGTGCCCTCCCTCCTCACAGGGCACGGATGTGTCCCCAGTGTGTGTCGTGGTTGGCCACCTGCAGCCTGGCCTGCCTCTCTCTTCAGGGTCAGGCTGTTAGCTGACTGGGTCAGTCTTCCCCAAATCATTTACTACAGCCACTCTTAAGCATTTTATAGGCCTTCCTCTTTATGGCTCAGCTTGCAGGTAGCTTATTCCTCCCTCACAAGGCATTCCCGCCGCGTTCTGATGGCACATGTGGCCTGGTGTGGAAACAGTCACGGTGCCAAATCCTCTAAATATTGTAAAATTCCAAGACCCAGTCCAGGTCTCCTAAAATAGCATGTCTGAGCAAACTTCCTGGGGTTTTTTAAACAGCCTTCTGATGTGTGTGCTGGGGTATGAATGGAACTGCGGATTTCTGAAGTGTCAAGGGGGCAAATGTGTGTGTACCCAAACGAGAATATTATGAATTAGTCTCTTCAGAGAAGAACACTGATGAAAAGGACACTGTTAGCAAAAACGACCACATAAGTATGAGCAAATACTCAAAAGGAAGAACACCCAGGGGGAGTGGGTTCCCACTTTCTAGTGAACTACATTATTTTCTTTTCAGAAGTCATGCTAAATAGGAAAGATTTTCCATTTTTAGCAAAAAAACTGAAATAACGTCTGTCCTTAGGGTAAGTTCTTCTGGGTGTGAAGACAAGTCCCAGTGTACTTCCATGGCCGTAGGATAAGTCTATGGATTTGTCTCTTAAGAGAAGTTAAGTAAATTTAAAAAGGCCAAGCTCTTATCTGTCTTCTGTGTTTACATTGCTTCATCAGCATTGTCTGTCAGTTTTAATATCTTTACAATTACAGCACCCTTATGATACAGGGCTTGTGCTGTCTTCTCATGAAAAAGAGGAAAAAGTGAGGCATGAAGAGGGTGATTTGCACAAGATTCTTTAGAAGTTGAATTTGTCTCTATTATTTCAGGTTATTGGCCTGTCATACCATTCTTTGTTTTTCTGTATTGGTTTGAAAAACAAACCAGTGGGAGATCGTAAATCAGAATAAAATTCAATAGGAAAAGTTAAAAATAAGTGAAATAATACAAGGAAAAAGCACTGACAAAGTCAGATACAACCTGACACCCTGTTGGGGTGGTGGTAGCAGTCCAAACGTAGTAGCTCAGTTGAAGTGGTGATTCAGCAGTGATTCAGCAGTCTGGTCTCCAGCTGAAGGTCCAGTGGTAGCTCTTGTCCTCTGGGAAGCCAGTAGACAGGGCTGCCTGTGGTGTTTGCAATCTCAGTTTATATCCAGGATGGAATGCTTGTCTCGTCCTTCTGGGCGGAGCATCTCACAATGGGATGATGTAATTTTGTCAGTCATGTGGTAAGGCCATTAACACAATATTGTCTGGAACGGGTTATCTATGAGTCATGTGGCAAAACCCATTAACAGACGATAGTCCAGAGGGTGGAGGCAAGCAACACCACCCACCTGGTGTCAACAGTTCATGTAGATGGTAATAGAATAAACTGCAACCCAGGACACTTTCATATGGTCATCTACAATATAAATAGACAATGAGCTGACAGGGACAGTGCCCTCTGTAGTAGTGCAGCTCCTCTTTCTTCACACTGAAAACTTCTCTTGGCTTCAGACGTAACTTTCCTGCAGCTGTTGTCAGTAGTTCTGCCTCTCTGGGTTCTTCAGCTCTTTCAAATCAGACTAAAGATAGTTTCTAACCTTTCTTTTCTTTCATGAAGTGATTTGTTTCCATCCTCAGCGAGGAGGTGAGGAGAATTGCACAAAAATAGAAAACAGGGCAGAAAACTGCATGGGCTTTTCTAAAGTATGTCTCAAGTTTAGGAACAAAAAGGAAGAAATTCCCCCTTTATCTAAACTAATCAAGCTCTTTCCAGCTTGAGTCTGTTCTCCATCAAGTCATGTTCCAAAATTGCTCCTGATAAAGAATTGTAAAGACAGAACTGAGTGAAATACCACTAGCTTTGTACTAACTGACAGCCTACATTTTTCCCCTTGCTGGGTGCGTCCCTGAAGAGTATCAAGGGATTTGGCAAAGGTGATGTGTGCTCTGGATTTCTCTTTGTTCCACACCAGCCTGTATTTTCCCTCGTGCCATGAAGTCTGTCAGGGGCAGCACCGGCTGCTACAGCTGAAGACTGAGCTGGCATCTTCTTAAAAAGTCTTGCTTCTGGCAGGAAAAGTGCAGCCCAGACTTCAGAGACATGAGGAAGGGCTTTGATTAATCCATGACTTTTCACTGAAGCCAGGGTAGTGAGTATGGTGGACATACCTGGGTAAATGGTTTGTAGATCTTTCCTAACTTGTATTTAATAACACAGACATCCATGGCAGTTGTCAGCTGCTCTCAGTCCTCCCTTGCAGTACAGGATGGGCTTTTCCTGGGTGGCTGCAAATCCATTTATAACAAAAGATGGTGCAGGGATGTTTGACAGGGTGGAACAAGGGAGGTTACAAAAAGAAGTTGCAAAGCAGTTAGAGTTTGAAATTAAGGAAGCTGACACTGAAAATTGCAAGATTGCTTCCAACAGGCAGTTGGAATGCAGCCTGAAGGCTGTTCTCCCTAGGAAAGGAGTGAGAAATTCAAGGCCTGCTTTTTGGGAGTGTTGAATGTTTATGCCAGGAGGGCTGCAGGTGCTAAGGCTCTTATACAAAGCAAGTGATTCATCCTGGCATTTCTCACGATCCCAAAGGGAAAGCTGGGTGTACAGGCCTGGGGTTTTCCTTTCTGATGAGTTAAAGTGAATAAATTCCAGAACATCAGATCTTTGGAGAAAAGGAGGTTATAGTTAGGATAGTTTTGTTCATTTCTCATACTTTGTACAATTTATTGTTTCACCTTTTTTTTCCCTTATTGACATGAAATTCTTAGGGTTCATTGATTTAAAGCAACATATCCAAATGGCCCATTCCAAAGATTTTTCGTGGTCATTGATGAATTTTATTATCTGAGAGTTCTCAAAATAGAGTTCATGCATTTCAAATTACCTTGCCTTCTCCCTATTCTCCCTACTCCATTGCTCACATTCCGATAGGTCCATCTTCATGAGGACAATGTCCTTATGGGGTCATATGTCTTCCATGGTTTTTCCTATCATTCTTAAGTTGCAAACCCTCATCAGAAATACCAGACCGGGGGGTACCAGAAAAGCATTAGCAACTCCCAGTGAAATGCCCAGTGGATTCTTGCTCCTATCCTGATTAGGCTCAGCTCAAGTTGGTGACATTAATGACTCTTAGGCCTCCTTCTCCTCCCTGTAAAACCAGTTCTGCCCCACATGGGCACACTGGTAGCACATTAAGTGGAGGCCTTACGCTGTTAATTAATTCTGCAGATAAGCAGAAGACTTTAATTTCCAAGGTAATAAAAATGCCTGTTATAAAACTCCTACTAAACTGAGCAAACAGACCTAAGAGCTTTCACAAACCTGAGCTCTCTTCCCAGTGCTGCCCGTGACCAAAGGTACATCACTTAATTCTCTCTGCCCCAATCCCTCCATCTTTAGAGAGGAGACAATAACATGCACTCATCTTTATACAACACTTCTAGGTTCACTGCTACAAGGTCCCACATGTGCCAAATACCTGTTTTGATATTGCACCTGCTCTCTATGCTAAAATTACATTGCCAATCCAATTCTTAGGAACAGCGTCAACAGACTTCACGACTTGAAGTACTTAGCTTTAGGTAGCATCATGAACAGCCTGGCAGGTATAATCCTGATTCAACACTTCCCCCAAATCTCAAATCTGCCATCTCAAAGTATTGTTTTGCATGAGGATTCTCCATTTGCTCCACTCCTGTCCATCACTGCCCTCCACGCAGACTTGAGGCAGCCTGATTTCTTACACTGTGGGATCTTGTATATGGTGATCAACCCAGAGCAATGACTGCTCATAAATCCAGTTTTGCAAGAGAGTGGTGAACTGGTAAAAATACTCTAAACAGTATTTGGGACACACTAAATAAAGAGTGAAGCCTTCTTTGATATTTACTGATGTTTACATACCATGTAATTATTATTATCACTGAAAATCCCAACTTCCTCTCTTTGAACATAATGTCTAAACAGGAAAAAGCTAACCTTCCTGTTTGGAGAATTGTTAGTTTCAGAAGAAATATAATGTTTTTTCTCTCTTGCTTGCAGTTCTCAAAGATTTTATTTTTAATACAAATGAAAAAGACAAACAATAGACTATCTGAAAGGAAGGAAAACCACATGTCTGAAACAAACAGAGTCTGCTATGAATAGATAGTCTTTGCACTATACCTATATTCTGATTTTTGCATATTGGGAAAGGAAATGTAGACTTATTTTTGGCACCCACTGCACTGTACATACACAATACAGAAAGCAAAGTTAAGGTTAGAGAGGGAAGAGAAGCCTCCTGTCAATCTGTACAAACAGAGAGGAGGAATCATGCAAGGAGTTGGCCTGGCCCAACAGTAATTTCTAGATGTGATGCAAGGCTGAATTTAAAACTTCTGGTACCTGCTTGGCATACAGCGTTCTGTGGTTCAAGTCAGTGCTGACAGTGGCCTTTTTGGGTAAATCTCAGCTCTGAAACTTTGCTTTTGCAGCTTTTGTTTAGTTAAAGGAAATACTGGTGGAGCAGCACCTGCAGCTCTGTTCCAGGTGTGTGTGGAATCTTTGGTGGCTGCCAGGAGCAGCACAGTGAGACTGAAGACCAAGATGCTCAGCTCATCTTTGGGAGGTAGAAATCAGAAAACAGGTAACTGAAAGCTGAGTATGAAAAAGTGCTTGTACCAAAGGCAGAACGAGATGTTTGGCATTCCAAAAGGGTTTCATACCTTCCCAGAGTCTGACAGGCAGCCTAATAGAACAACCACCAGGACAGGCCTTGTGAAGACTGCTGATGTCGATTTGTCAGTATGGGAAGTGTTCATATTGTCACTTCTCCTTCACGTTATTTCATTGCGGTCAAGGCTATAGTCTTGCTGATCCTATTTAACAGCAACTACTAAAACGTCTTGCATGAATGGACGAGGATATATGTGATGTAAGATCACTGCCCACACAGGGCTGGGAAGCTGAAAAGGCCTGTCTTTTCTCCATCATCTTCCTAAAATTCTTTATTCCAGGCCAGACAAATTAAGATCTTCTTCACAGCTAAGCAGAAGTCCTGAAATACGTGGATGATTTCTTGGCTCTTGTATTCACAGACTACATGAATACCCACCATCTTTCAATCATGTAGAAAGTGTGAAAATGTGGTCTTACAGGGTCAAATACCAGACATTTATAATTGTTTTCTATTCTCTAGGCTTCTTTAACACCAGTCTCTGATTTTGGAAGCCTTACTTTACAGAACTGCCTGTTTACTGTTGGCAGCACTGTATAAGTGCAAAGAAACCCCACCAATATTTGTTCATGCTATTTTCAGGTGAATCCCCTTACTACATTAGGGCATTAGGCCTGCTCATGTTTGTAGAGTCAGACCCTAAAGATGTATCTTGTTCCTTGTCTGTCTTTGCTTGCTTCATGTTTCCACTTCTCACCCAAGTGTGAACCCAAGCGTGCGCCCTTCCCAACTTTGTGCTTTCCTGGAGATTCTCTCGTGAGGCTTCTGCTCCATTTGCAACCACTCACTCCTGCCACTCAGCTGTGTCCTGCTCTTCATCTGTAAGTATTTTCCCAAGTATGGGCCTTGCTTTGTGATTTAACTGGACTGGAGCTCCAGCAAGAAGAGAACATGTTAAAGCCATTGTAAAATAATGGGCATCACACGAAATCGAGAAGGTGGGGTGCAATTATCTGAAATGCAGATGGTCACTGGCATGGAGAAGGAGAGCTGTCATGCTGATAAAAAGACACAGAAGTCAGCAAATGAGCTGAGTTAATGAGGTGCCACAAGAAAATCAAAGGCAGACTGTTTCTGGGCAATGTATGTAGGAGTGTCCCACTCGAGACTGAGCTCTCTGTAGTCTTACCTAAGCTCGTGTTCTCCACACAGATATTGGAGTGGGAGCAATGCTGGATACCAACTGCTAGTAGTTAGATCTATCACCTTGTTAATTAACATGATCTATCTACCAGCAGATGGAACAGTCTCTCTGATTGAGTTTAACAAGTGCAATTGGACTTCACTGAGACTACTATGTGTGTCAGATGGGAGGGGATGCCTGATTTCACTATGTGTGAAATAGTAATAATAATGTAAAATGTGAAATAATAAGTGGGCACACATTTGTTTGCTTCTGTTAGTCTCCACAAGGATATGTTTGTAGAATCTGGGCTCTGGTCCGGAGTGCCTGGACTTCGAGGAGGAGCCCATGCAATCCTTGGAATGTGGCAGGCTGGCTAAATGTCACTGTTGAACAACACTGCCCACTTGACCAGTTGGTGTTTATAATATATATTGCACTGGCAGGAGTGGACTTTTGCTATCAAATATCTGAGCTGATACCATGGGTCACTGAGTCACTGTCCTCCCCTGTTCTGCTACTGCAAATAAAAAAAAAAAAAAAAAAAGGAAAAAAAAAAGCTTCCATCTTAATAGCTTGCTTTAGAGCCAGTGCCACACTTCACACCCTATTCTGGACCCTCTCCAACAAGTTAATGTTTTTTACTGAGGAAGGTGAGTTAAAACTGATGAGAGTATCCTTAACTAAGGAGCCATAAAATTCTAATAGAGCAGTGATGTTCCCAGTGAGCCTGAAGGAAATCTGATCAATAGTTATGAGGTTGAGGCTCAATTTATGGCCTTAATTCATCAAGCATAGTCATTCTCCATTTTTGTGCAGGATGCTTTTGTGGTTCCTGCTGAGCAGAGGAGTATGAAGTCAGCACAAGCCCTTTCTCAACAATTCCCCAGGCTTTGTCATTTAAGATAGGTGACTCTACAGAGGTGGTGATCAGGATTCTATGATCTATTTGAAGGCAATTTTTCATCATATAGGACAGACTGTGGCAACTGTTTGTGTTCTGAGAGTCTCAGACTTGGAATGGTTTCACAGAAAGTAAAAAAGAAAGTTATTCTGGATCTCTTTAAAATTTGACACCGTAGTTATTTGTTTACCTGCAAACCACTCCACAGTCAGGAATGGTTCAGTAGCACGTTTTCCAAAAATCCTTTTGCTGCTTTTTGTAGACACCTTGCAATAGAATTTGCAAGATGGAGGCTGGACTAATTCTACATTTCTAAGTTGCGTCTGTGGAAGAAAGAAGTTTTCCCATCTGCATCCTGCACAGATGTGATCTCTTTAGGTTTTGATATTGGTTAATAAGCACAGAGTCAGACAATAAAATTTCATCCAAAGGTTTTATTAAAACTGTGCATAAAAAGTCAGACCTGAAGTAAATGCAAACCTTATGTAGCCACCTCCCACTAGTGGCATAAGCATGAAATAGACAGAAGCACTTCAAATTAAATGGAAAAGCTTTGGTTTAAGCCATCTCCTGTATCTACTTGTCATTCCTGTAACTACTTGTCATTCCTGCATACACAGGTTAGCAGGAAAGTTTTAAGCATCTGAAATGATAGGAATGTCTTGTAAATATACAGTAAGGTCCTAAGTGGAGGAGAGGGTTCTAAATTAACATTTGACTGAAAATATTTTGTGTTACTCATTCAAATATAATTTCTGAAGGGTGCATTTAAAGACCCCAACTCTTAGACCATGCACAGATCCATAGACTAACTACCTGGACCTGCAGATGATCTTCTGTGTACAGATTCATTCCTGCTGTGGCTATCTGCCAGTGGGTTTTATGTGAAATACTCCCTGGTATAGCCTCTGCATTTAAAGGATGCCTACAACTATCTGCACTGGTTGACAGGACAAAAGGAGAAAGAATTGGACATTTTTAGAGAAATATAAGAAGTGCAGAGAGCTGAAATGCCCGTGGTGGCTTTTCTGACGGCTCATGGGGGGCTCTGGGAAGCCAGGGCTGCTGGTGGTTTCCCAAATCTCTCCTTGCAGCAGGATTTTCCCCTACTGCCAGCTGCTGCAGTGGCAGGAGGCAGGAGGGGCTCAGGAAAGCCGGGCTGTTACCTGAGCCAACAGCGACATCCAGGGCTCTACCAGCACAGTCAATCCCTTCTTTCATCTGCAACCCCGTGTCCCATGCCGGCTGGAAAATATTCCAAAGTTTAGCTCTTTTTGCCTTCCTGAATGACTATGCTGATTGAGAAGGAAGAGATATTTTGCTGTAGTAATTTTATCAATAGAAATCCTGTATACTGTGCTGAGTAAATTAGATCAGCCACAGGCACATCTATATTCCAATGACTGCATTCACACAAAGTGGATTGCACTCTTTCATCTCTATCAAAAAAGTTAAGATGATGTTATTTGTTTGCAGCTAAGGTCGAGGCAGACAACCTATAAAACCTCCTATTCCTGCTTCCTCACTACAGAAAAAAACCTCACTGAGACCACACTGAAATTATTTTGGTAAGCTTTTGTTGAATAAATGCACAAACAGAGATGAACAGAACACTCAGGGAGTATGTCACGATCAAAATAATAGGTGCAGGTTCTGTACCAGTGAACACTGGGTCAGACTTTTATTAAAATTACCCTAAACAACCCCTTGAAGACACATACCTGAGCAGCCAGTGGTAAAATATTTAGAGAAGTAAGAGAGTACCAGGCATTAATGTCTCTAGATAAACATTTCAATAGAAGCAGGAAAACACCATAGAATTGATCAGCACACAGGGTGTGCTGAGGACAACCCAAACTAGACAGAACAATTACAAAGTACAAGTGTATTTCCCACTCCCAGAACACAAAAGCCCACCAGGGTACAGCCTGCACAGCTGCTGAGC
Source organism: Daphoenositta chrysoptera (assembly GCA_013397915.1). NCBI lineage: Eukaryota > Metazoa > Chordata > Aves > Passeriformes > Daphoenositta > Daphoenositta chrysoptera. Next base: position 16,962 of record VZRO01001775.1, on the reverse strand, counting down.
TAGTTTATTGTTTGCTTTCCAAGCGCAGGCTTGCTTCAGATCCATAGGGAATACCTGTTCCTCTCTGTAGGGCAGGAGGCAGCTCAAGTGAAAAAGCACCAAAGCTGAAACAGCAGCAAATGATGTAGAGCAATGATTGTAGTTTGACCACCAAGCAGAGAAGTTCTGGAGAGGAAGGGCATGAATTAAGTCCAAAGTTTGTATGTTCCAGCTGAGCTGAGGTTAACTGAGTAGAAAACAAATGAATGAAATCTGTGTTACACCAACATAAAGTATAAAGGTGCAAAACAGTGATTGTACTGTGAAACAGAGCATGAAAAGTTACCAGTGCAGCAAGGACAGGAGTGAGTAGTCCAGGAACCACAATGCTCAGGCTTGGCAGTGCCTGAGAGCACTTTTGGTCCCTCCTGGACAGTACCATGGGCTGTCTTTGAAAAAACAACCATGAGTATTCTTCTCTAGCTGAAACAGACCATTAGGTAAGCAGTACTCCAAAAATCAGGACTAAAGTGCCTGAAGATGCACCCAAAATGCGAAGCATCTGTGATTCATTCAGTTCTTCTGAAAATGCATGTTGTAATCCATAAAACAATTGCAGTTTCATATATTTGCTGGTTGCTTTGTCTGTATGCTCTGTAGGATTTATACTGAAACAGGTATCATTCTGCATGTCTTTTTACGGAAAGATGAAGCCAACTTCTGTTTTCTCCTGCCTTAGCACAGTTGGAAATGGGATATTTGCCAGGAACTCACAGTGTCAATTTGTCAAGTTGCTACTGTCTGCAGCTCTACACCAGTGGTTTTCCTTTGCACTTTTTTGTCCTTCAAAATCTGGCAAGAAAGTTTATCTAAAAACCAGTCTATATCTTGATAATCTTCAGGCCCCTGCAAATACTGACTCCTTTGTAAGAAGTTTCGAATTGGTTTGTGTTTCATCAGTTGGTACTGAGAAAGTGACCCAACCACTACCATAATGAGGACATCTTTCAGGTCACAGAAGTACCTGCTCCCGGCAAAATTAAAGGCTTCCACACACCACCCATCTTTGAGAAACTGCCTGGTTACAATGCAGATTGTTTTCCTGCTGTTACAAATGGCATCACGAATATTGTTGATATGTTCTTCCCCAGGCAAGAAATCTCTTTCCTCAAAACACAAGGTAAATCTATTTTTATCAAAATACTGTGAATCCACGTGCTTTAGCAAAGAATTCTGGACCCATTCAAAGTCATTTTTGCTGTAGCACAGATATGCATCATATTTGTATTCACTTTTATCTGCTGCTTGTAGTTGGCTGTCTATCACTCTTTTGGTGATGGTTTTATACCAGATGAAACAAATCCCCTGGCAGTGAGTAAAAATGATGACTGCCACCACAAACATGAGAGAAGTGACAGAGAAGAAGATGAATAATGAGAATCTGAGTGTCTGCTGGAGTTCATCTTTGTCACAACCATTGTATGTCAGATGTGATAGGGGTATCCCTTCAAAGTCAGGGGGGTACACACAGTACCTGTCAGACTGGGAGCCAGCCAGGGTCACACTGGTTTCATTTAGCCACACTAGCAGGCTCTTTAAAGTACAATCACAGAAATAGTCATTGTGTGTTATATCCAGAATACTCAAAGTCATAAAGACTTCAGGCTCAGGGGAAAACAGCTGGTTTCTGGATAAGTTTAGGTTTGTTAGGCTTTGTGGGAAAAGCCCAGGAGAAAGATGAGACAACAGGTTGGATGCCAGGTTAAGTCTTTTAAGAGATGTTAGACCTCTAAAAATGTCCTGTGGAAGAGCACTAAGGTAGTTGTTATTCAGATGTAAAACTTGAAGTTTGGGCAGTGCCCCAAACACATCCGAACATAAATATCTCTCCCACGCTAGCTGTAACATATTTTCACCTAGATCCATGTATATTAACTGATTATTTTCTATAATATTAGCACTTTTCACACAGTAAGAGAACTGGTTCTCTTTTAAGAAGATATACTGCAAATATGGAATTTGGAAAAGAATATACAGGTCACCTAGATTTGCCAACCAATTTCTTTCTAATTCGAGGTGTGTTGCAGTTATTGCTCTGTCAGCCGCAGACATTAGCTTATTGTCACCTAAAAAGACAGAAGTCAGATGTAGAAAGGAAGGGAGTCTTTTAATGGCACTGTCTCGGAGATCAATTATTTTCAGATTTACTAATTGCATGAATGATTTGTCACCAATCATCCCAATATGATTTTGCTGTAAATCAATATACATTACACTACTTAGACCCTCAAAAGTATAATCGTACAACTCACCCAAAAGGTTACTTGAGAGATTGAGAATTTTTAGGTTGCTCAAGCCAAAAAATGCTTGCCTTTGCATTTGATTTATCTTGTTTTTGAAAAGGTTTAGTGATTCCAGATTACCAAGACTTTGAAAGACTAAAGAATTGAGAGAGAAAATGTAACCCTGTGAAATAGCAAAGAAACTAAGATTACTTCTTCCTAGTCCTGCAAAAGTAGAATTATCTGGATTTTTTCAGTTATCAAAGCCAAATCCCGAACCCATTATATGAGTGCTAAATATGAAAGAACTGATTTGAGTCCCTTTAATGGCTGTACAGAGGTACTGGACTCTCTCTGTGCTCTAGCCATTGTCACTAAGGTTTAGTGAGCTAAATGTAATATTTTTGAAAGGATTGGGGCACTTGGTCCAAGCCACATCTTCTTTCTTGTACAAATTATTAGAACCGAGGTTAAAAAATAAAAAGTGTTTTCCTTGGAAGCTAGTAAGATTGCTTTGATAAAAGTTGAGTGTCTTGTTGGATTTCAGGTTCACGCTTCTCAAAGCTGTTAGGTTATAAAATAAGGGACGAGGATGAAGTTTTGTGATTTCATTCCCTGAAAGATCCAATTCTTCTAATGACTTCAAATCCTGAAAGTAACGTTCTTCCAGGATGGAATCTCCAAGGTAGTTGTGAAATGGATGGAGGACAGTCAGGCTTGGCAAGCCCACAAAAGCATCAAGATCCAGTTGAAGAATCTTATTGTCTCCCAAGTCTAAGATACGAAGGTTTGGCAGGTTCCTGAACGCTCCTTTTCCTATGGTAACAGGAGGGACAAACTGGGTTCCAATTTCCAACAGCAACAAGCGCTCCAGCAGTGGAAATGAAGTCGCAGTCACTTGTCTGATGTAGCTGTAAGTTAGGAAAAGCTTCACTGTATCCTTGGGCACAGATGGAATATCTGTGAGGCTGCAGAAAAAATATATGGAGACTTGGGCTTCTGAGTAGCACCTTCTAGATGCACACACCCCACTAGCTAGTGATAGGCCAAAGAAAAGTAGGAGCTGATGGCACAACATCATGAACCTGTGTGAAAAAAAGTGACAATAGTGAGAATTAGTTCTGCAGTTGGCTGTCTTTGCAGTGGGTTGTGGGGCACATTTTTAACAGCTGTAGAATAGAGGAATAATGTCACACTAAGAATGTGATTCGGGATTTATCCTTTCTCTGAAGTCTAACAGGTATCACCTGATAGGCTGTTTGCTCAGAACATGTGTTCCAAAAAGATGTGAGGACCTCCTATGACCTAAAAAGTAACTCTCCTTTATGTTAAAAACCCCACCAGGTAAGAGTAAAAATCTTGGCCTAGCTATTTAATCTGCACCATGGAACTGGTAATGCTGGTGTATTAGCTTAACTCCTTAATTAATTTCTCCAAAAAGGCTAAAACAGTTTGCATTGTCCAAGTAAAGTGCAGCCACCCAGTCATCTCAACAGAGCAGGTAAATGCTGCTCTTTCCCTGAGTGCTCTCTTTCTAAGGACAGTCACCTGTTTGGAATTCAGATTGTTGTCACACAGAGGTGCCTAACAGCCATGAGTTTTTAAGAAGGGGAACCTCTTTTGGGGCTTCTCAAGCCTCAGATTAACCTGACAATGTGAAATTGTTCTGGAAACGGCTGTAAAAAAAGCAGTAGCCTGAAATTGGGCTGCAAGATTTCATGCTTTATGAAAAACTACATTTTCCAAACTGTAAATTCCTAAGTTGTACAAAAAGGTGCATAACACAATTTATGCAGCTTGCTGATGAATCCATTTATTCCCACTCTGTATTTCCCTTGCATTATGCCATCTATCTGCCTGTTGCCTTTTTTATCTGAAACAAAAAACTCTTCAAAGCAAGGAATGTCTTTTTTATTGAGCATGGTAAAGAAGAGAACAAATTATTAGCCCTGAAGTGGCTGTTTGTGTAGCATAGTTTAAAAAACTCCCAACCTTCTAACTAAGATTGCACCCATCTGGTTCTGCTTTTAGACAAGCATTTATTGAAGTGAAATGACGACCCAATAGAAGAATTTTTGCATCCTCCAGCACAATCTGCTGAAAAATTGGTAAGTGCGAATCTTTGTAGAACCAAACCCCCAGTGGCCATCTAATATCTGCAAAGTAAATCTACTTCAGAGACTAAAAAAGTGGGGCTTTGAATGATTACTATTCTGATTTGAGCACAAGGCCTCTTGAAAGGACAAGTATAAAATCCTATGCAGAATATTGCACTAGTAAATTAAATTAATTAAAATTATACTTATTCCTGCCATGCAAAGGGATTCCTGGGAAATCAGAAAGTATGTCAGTAGAAGCCACTATGACATTCCCATTGCTAATACCAGAGGAAAGAGCCAGCCAATTTTTATAGACTATCTGTTCCATAAAAAGCACAAGGACATTACAGCACAATCCAATCTCATAATTCACATGCTCCTACTGTATCAAAGATTTTTGGTGATGTTCTCCAAGTCATCTGATTATATTAAAACCTTAACGTGTAGCAGCTCTGACTGCTGGAGTGAGTCTGCAAATTTTCACCCTAGAGGCCCAAACACTAAGTGGGAAACCCATATAGCTCACAACTTAAAATGATGATCTTGTAATTTTTAAGTCAATCTCATGTGCTTGAGACAAGCTCTGATCCTGGGAAGTAAAATAGATTAGGGATATAGGATAAGAGTTGATTTCAGGAGCCCTGGCATTCAAACTTCATTCATGTTTTGTCTCACTAAGGAATTTAGGATGTGCTGCAAAGGAAAGCAAATTGCAGGCAGTGAGAAGCAAAATTCTCTTTTATTAAGCATAGTAGAGAACAGAGCAATTTGTTAGCCCTAAAAGGGTTGTCTGTCTACTGTACGTTAAAAAAACCCTGAAGAAATTTTAACTTCTTCTATGGGGAATAATTTCAAGTACTAAAAAATAATTGTATTTACTAACCTATTTTTTGACCTAGCATGCACTTTTAAAGGGAACATTTTAAGCAGTAACCTGTATAATGCTTGTTGTGACTACAAAATATTGTAGATTACTAAAAAAGGCACAACTAAACATACAGCAGGTAATTCAAGATCTTGTTTACTTTTTTATTTTTCTCTTTGCTTGAACCATGAAAAGAAAACACCAAGTTACCCTTTTAATATTTGATAACTATTATATTGGTTCTTCTTGACACCATGATATAAGGTGTTCAGCACAAAGAGTTTTAAGCTACATTTATCTTTCAGACATTTACATTTTCATCCCAGATGAGTGGCTGCTTTTAAAGTTTGGGAAAAATCACAGCATCATCAAAACCAGTGACAAAGAGAAAATACTTTGAAAGTCAATATTTAATAGACATGTGTACAATAGACAACTAGAAAAAGCTCAAAATGTTTAGAGTGCAAGAATTAGAAAACGTTGTTTTTAAATGTTAAAATATAGTTTTATTTTTATGATGAGAATGTAAGAAAATGGGGAAATATTTTTAGACGTCTGTTTTTTTTTTTTTACACTGACCTACTTTTCCACATTCTTGTAAGCTAAAAAAATATCAAACAATCTTTTAGCAGTTGTTACACTCCAACTCCGCTCTGGTTTAGGGGCAAGCAAGATTTCACTTGTAAACTCTTTGCTCCCTTTCTGCATAAGTTATTACCTTCTCCCCTGAATCCTTGAGCAGGAGAGGGATGCTGGCAGTAAGAAAAGCCTCTTACTGCTCTCATGAGGACAGCAAAGATCTGTAATTTAGCAGAATCCCATCATGTAGCTGTTTATGCAAACCTTCAGCACTGTACAGCAGCATGTAAAACCTTTTGGGAAGGATATTCTTCCCACAAAAATGAGGATCACCCCATTCAATTACATGTCTATGCAGGGACGTGGAGGTGCAGGGATGTGTAAATGCTTCATTCACAGAATCATAGAGTCACAGAATCTTTAAGGTTGGCAAAGACCACCAAGATCACTGAGTACAACCTTTGACCAAACACCACCATGCCACCTAAACCATAGCACTAAGCCAAGTCCAGTTGTTTCTTCAACACTTCCAGGGATGGTGACTCCACCACCTCCCTGGGCTGCCTCTTCCAATGTTTAAACACCCTTTCAGTGAAAAAATGTTCCTGATGTCCAACCTGAACCTCCCCAGTGGAGCTTGAGTCTGTATCCTCAATTATTGAAAATATTTATTATTGAAAACCGGGACACTGAAGTTTAGAGAACCAGAGACCAGAATGTGAGATTTTGTTTCCTTCTACTGCACTGATGTCAGAAAGGGTAAGTAGTAAAGGGAAGGGGAAAAGTGGGAAGCCTTTGAGTCATCTGGAACTGGCCTTCGCCATTGTACTCAGTTTTTTAAAACCTGATTTTGCTAACCTGGTTTGAAACCACCTAGAAACATTGACTAGCACAACAAAAGAAGGATGGGAATTGGCAGCACCTGAAAGCAGATGCTGTAGCAGTGCCTGTCTCTCTCAGCACACCCAGAGAGACTGTCAGTAAGCAGGGCCTGGAGCAGCTGAAAAGGAGGGCTCAGACTCCCTTTTTGTTATTCGTGCCAGAGTAGCAACTCTCCCATGGAGATTTAGAAAGCACTTGCCAACACCCCCCAAAAAATGCACTGGATTTCACACAAATAAAGAGTGGGTAACATACCCTGCTTCTGTCCTTGCTGGGGTTCGAGGCTTGCTTTTTAAGAGTGACCAGAATGGAAAATTTCAGCCTCAGAAGTGGTTTTGTGCAGCATTCAGCAGTATTCTTACTCTCCTCAGCTGCCTCCAGTGCTTCCGTCACATAAAACTAAGTCAAAAATGAGCCAGCAAATGTCAGTGGGAGGGAAAAGATAGGAACTGTGTGTGCTTAGGAAAAGGAGCAGCAGGTCTAAGTGGTCCTTAGTTGGCAGCAATAGGTTTTGGGGTTCTGGGCAGCCTTTAGAAAAGACCAGTCTGATATTATCATCACAAGGATTTAGAGTTTAAAAATACTTTTAATAATCTATTGCAGTGACCATGACATCCTTCTAAGGAGATTCTTCCTTGATAGTGACTCAGTCAGACAGAGGAATTGTGTGCCCACCACATGAGGAGACTGCTTGAAATAATTGCACGAAGATGAAATCCTGTGACCGAGAATATCAGTCATTTAGGAGTGGATAAAAAGATAAAGGCAGATGTAAAGCTGGTAAGATTTTCATATCTGCACCAAAAAGGAGAAAAAATTGAAGAGTAAATTTTTCACTAATGCTCATTTTCATGAAAACATCTGGGTCATTTTCTGCAGGTCACTGAAACACAGATGAGTAGGGTGTATACACATATGTATATAAAATAAATGTAGGCCTATTTTTTGATGAGTGTGTGAGAATCTCATCTCTAATTACTGCAAACCTGCTTTAGGGTTAAGGATTAAGGGATAAACATTAATCTTCCTGCCAAGTTGGAAGGGTTTTCTTCTCTTTAGCTCCATAGCTTAGGATCTTGCTGTTGGGACAGCAAGATGTGAGAGCTCTCTTGATGCCTGCACGAGTGCTACTGTTACCCTGATGTCTTTCTGTGAAACACCACTGCTTGTCACAGGTAGCACCAAAGTTCCCCACAGAAAAGGAAAAAGAAAGATAGGATTCAACAGCTTCAGGGTGTATTTCTTGCCTGTAAAACCAGTACACAGCTGATAGTCTTTTCTCCCTCTATACCCCAAAATATTAGGCACTGAAGAGACAAACACTGTCTAAATTGTTATTATTATTTTTAATAATATTATTGTTTTCTAAAGTGAGACGAGTTTGTGTATAAAATCACAGATTTAACTTAGAATTTTATATGCACACTGCTTTCATCATCAGCTTACAACTTTTCATGTGACTGTTTTGGAAGTATATTTAAGCCAACTTCTTTACATGTATGTCCAGAGTCCAGCTAACTGAAAGGAGACTGTTTTATATTCATCTAACCTGAACTACTCTTCCTAGTTAGATAACCCAGACCTTCCTGCCTGGAACTGGCAAAATGCAGCACTCATAAAAACATCAATAAAGAAATCAGCTGTGGGTACAAAGTACACGGGCATGAAAGAGCCACTGGGAAGGGAAACAAAGATCAGGGGGAGTCTGGAACCTGTAGTGGGTTGGCCCTGGATTCCAGGTGACCACCACAGCTGCTTTATCAATCCCCTCCTCAGCTGGTCAGGACAGAAAATATAATGAAAAGCTCATGGGTCAAGATAAAGGCAGGGAGAGATTACTCACTGATTACTGTCATGGGCAAAACAGACTCAACTTGGAGAAATTAGTTTAATTTAATACCAATCGAATCCGAGGAGAGTAATGAGAAGTAAATACTATATTGTAAGACCCTTTACCACACCCCTCCCTTCTTCCTGGGCTTAACTTTACTCCAAATTCTCTACCTTCTCCTCTGCCCAGTGACACAGGAGGACAGGGAATGGAAGTTGTGGTCAGTTCACCACGTGTTGTTTCTGCCACTCCTTCCTCCTCAGGGGGAGGACTCCTCACACGCTTCCCCTGCTCCAGCAGGGGATCTCTCTCATGGGAGACAGTTCTCCACACACTTCTCCAGTGTGAGTCGTTTCCACAGGCTGCAGTTCTTCACTAATTGCCGCAGCAGGGACCGATTCCACAGGATGCCATCCTTCCGGAACACGCTGCTCCAGCATGGGCCCACCACAGGGTCACAAGCCTCGCCAGTAAACCTGCTCTAGCATTGGCTCCTCTCTCCTTAGGTCTACGGATCCTACCAGGAGTCTGCTCCAGAGAAGGCTTCCCACAGGGTCACAGCCTCCTTTGGACACTGATTTGCTCCAGTGTGGGCTCCTCCAGGGGATGCAGGTGGATCTCTGCTCCATAGTGGACCTCCATGGGCTGCAGGGGCACAGCTGCCTCACCAGGGGAATCTCAGCTCTGATGCCTGGAGCACCTTCTACCCCTCCTTCTGCACTGACCTTGCTGTTTGACGAGTTGTTCCTCTCACACATTCTCACTCTGCTCTTCTCTGGTTGAAATTACATCTGCACAATATCTTTTTTCTCCTTCTTAAATATGTTATCACTGAGGTGTTACTGTCATTCCTAATTGTCTTTGCCTTAGCCAGGAGCACATCTCTTCTGGAGCTGGCTGGCATTGGCTCTGTTGGACATAGGAGAACCTTCTGGCAGCTTCTCAGAAGCCACCACTGTAGCCCCCACTCCTACCAAAACCTCCACAAATTCAGTACATAACTTTTGGATAAGTAAGGACAATTTTGCTTAGTTTAAGGTTAAGCCTGACTCAGTACAGATAATCTCAACTAGGAGGACTCTCAGGATTCAAAATTTTTCTTGATTCAGGCCACAAGTTCTAGAACAAGAAATCCTCCTTCCACTTTCAAACACAGTTTCCTTTCGGTAATAAATGTTAGGAAAACGTTTATGTCCTGGTAGTATTAAAGTTTAAATGCCTGACTTTTTACCTCTGTAACTGACCTTTGGCTATGGCCATATATGAGGTGCATGGAACAACTCTGGGCAAGGAGTTATGGTCGATACAACAGCCTGATACCACCCAGCCATGCCAACAGGACACAAAACACACATAGAACTTGCTGGCAGATAGGGCCGATGTGCCTCAGGATACCACTGGCCCTCCTGTCTGCAAGGGCACTGCTGGCTCATGGTCAACTTGTCACCCACCAAGACTCCCAGGTCCTTACAAGCAGAACTGCTCTTTAGTAGGTCAGCCCCAGCCTGTGCTGGTACTTGGGGTTATTCCTCCCCAGGTGCAGGACCCTACTCTTGCCCTTGTTGAAAATCCTCACAGCTCTCGTGTGCACAGCCACGTTTGTGCAGGAGAAATGTCCTGTTACCTAACACACTTACGTGCCTTGTGGTTAAACCAGTTTCCTTGAGTGAGAACCAGACTGAAGGTTCTCAGACTGAGGAAGACAAAGTACTTGGGCCTTCCACTTCCTTTAATGGTCTAACTGGGTCATAGTATCAGAGACCTCTCCTTTCCTTGGCTGAAGTTTGAAAGAAGATGTCCATGGCTAATTTGTCCTGCTCTAGACTTGGAGAGGAGTGCTCCATGCAGACTCCCCTGCTTGGGGCCACATTCTTCATACGGACCTACCCAATGCCTGCAGTTCCTGTGCAATTGCTGCCTAAACCCCACTGGAATTCACCTGAATAGACAAATGTGTCCCGATCTCCTTCTTCAGATCTTGGGTGCCTTCCAGCCATCCAAATGTGTCTCCCTTGTGCAGTCTTCTCTTTATATTCCCAGGTCACATCTCTGTAGGGAAATGAGGATCATTCCTACTTCTAGGAGAAAGTGCAGAACAAAACATCATTTCCTGATGCCCTAATATCATTCATGTTTTCCTCACTTACGGCAAAAATCATGAGTATCTTTCCCAGAGGCTGGTGATATTCACTGACTGTGAAGGACTATTTGTATTTCATGCTTCGTAAAATTTCTCAGAAAAAACCCCAAAGACCCTCAAAGAACATCCCTTTTCTTTTTTCTCTTTTTTTAAAAGCCTACTGACAAGGAGTTTGTAATATTTATTTAGGCCATAAAAATACCTTGAAAGACATATTGCAAAACAGTAAGCCTTTGTTCTTAGACTGGTCAGATAAAGGCCAACTGCTATTGTGAAAATTTGTATTGCTGCTGTTATCTGATTAGATCAAATCTACTTACTGAAACAAAAATAAAGCTCCAAGCTTTTGCCTGAGCTTTAAGCCATCATAATATATGCATTTGTGCTCATAAAAAGTTGTGCAGTGTAAACACACTTTTTGTCATGGGGCCACTCTAGCCAATTAAGATCTAAAAAAAAACCCATTTAATTCATCAGATGTTTAATGAATGAGCCCCGTCCCACCCCCTCAGCCTCTCCCTTAAGTTGCCAGGATGCTTAACTCAAATATGGCATATTTCCTCTTAAAATCAGGAAGCATCTTATAAGGTAAGTGGGCACTGTGACAGTTCCTGTCATTGATGGAGAAAAGCATAAGGCAATAAGGCATTTCATGACCTGACAGAGCAGCAGGACCATAAAAGCCAACACTAGTTTTGGTGTAATGATCTACTTCCTGTTTGTATTAATTTGTTTGTTTTGATATCCCATCAGATTATACGATGAGATGCAAACACACAAAGACAGATGTGATTCCTCTAATTACACTGTAACAGTAACAAGAGAGCAGTCCTCAGAAGGAAAGGAAAATAAACTTGAAAATAGAGACTAAAATATGCTCTGGGCTATTCTGTGGAGGACAGGAGTAAATTCGATAGGCAGAGAGAGAGCGCCTTAGCCCCAGACCCCAGCTCCTGGCCCCAGCTCAGCTGTTTTTAGCTTCTAGCACTGTTTTGAGTGTGTCCCTGTTGAGCAGAGCCAGGCTGCTCCTTTCCCTGCCCAGCAGCCAGCTGGGCTGGTTGCTCCAGTAAGACCCCCAGCACTGGGTACTGGTCCATGAGCCAGCCCCAGGCAGCTCAGCTCTGCCCTGTGTCTCACAGGGCATCATGAAGGCAGAAAGAAGCTGGGCCTCAGAAGAGGACCAACAACCAGTTTTCCAGGTCCTAAGGAAATAGGACTTCAATGAGGACGGAAAAGATTTGGGTATTTGGGGGCTTTGGGGCTTGGTTTTTGTCTTTTGGGTTTTGGGTTTTTTTGCAAGTTTTCGCTACTGTTGTTTTCCAGCAGAGGCACTCATTCAAAGCTGCACAAACCACCTGTGGGCAGTCATAGTCACCATTTAGGTATTCTTACCTTACATCCTGAATGCATGATTTCCTTATCCTTTGAAAGCTGTCATGTGAGAACTGCCTCGTCTATACTAGAAGCCACCCCGGGGAAAAAAAATGTCTCCTTTCTGTTAGTTTCTCTTCCCTCTTTGCTGTAATTTTGGACTGTTTTTCACAAAGTGGATTTAGCCCAGGGACACAACGTCCTTTTTTTGTGCTTGCAGGATAATTAGAAGCAGCCAGGATTTAAGCCCTCACATGGAAAAGATCAAAGTGATAACAGGAAAGGAGTCTTAAGAATGACAGTCAAGTTTTTGAGTTACAGGAAGACAGCTTTCACAGATGAGACAGAAATTCTTCAGGAAGCAGCGAATTCTTGAGGAAGTGGAGAAGCAGCATGCAGACTGTAACTCCTAGGGTCACAAACAGAGCTCTGTACAGCTCTTTTTAAAGCTCTCACCTTTTTATAAAGCTCATCAGTGCTGTCATGCCTGTGAAACAGTTGTCAGGCATAAAACAGTGGTAATGCTTTGGTAGCCTGAAGTCAGCAAAGATGAGTAACATCTAAAGTGGCCAGCCAGAGGGGGAGTGGCATAGTTACCATTCCTGCACTTCTGGGACCAAATCTGGGCACATTTTTTATTAAAGAATTATTTAAAAAGTATAGAAACATATTCCTGAATATGTGGAGCCAAACAGAACAAATTATAACAGAGATGTTTGCTTTTGCAAGTATTTTTTTTGCACATACATTTTAAAAAAGAAATCAAAAGACAACAAGCTGCAAATGTCCAGTGAAAAAAGGACCATATATATAATAAAAAGAGAGATAAAATCTGCTCAGGTTTTAAGTGAAATTAGAAACCTGCTCCAGACTTTCCAGGAATTTAGATGTTTGAATTTATTTGAAAAAGGCTTTAGATCTGAATGAATTTGAGTTTGCTCTTGGTGGTGGAGGAGAAAATTGTGAAAATTTCACTCACTAGTATGGCTGACAAAACTGTACCGTTGAACCTGCGATGCAATGAAGACCCACCAATTCAAAAAGGTAGAAAAGTAGCTGGTAGCCTTCCTGAAACCATTCCTGTGGGAGGCTCTTGGTGAGGGAGCTGTTCCATTGACTTGCAGCATGGCAGTAGCGTCCTAGGGCTCACATGCATATATATCCTATATCAATTGCTTATCTACTGATTAAGATTATCTGATTATCTTAACTGATTATCTTACACAAGATAGTCCCAACCCAACCAGGAAGAACAGCTGTCACACAGGCTGAGCTGCATGAAAGGCATGTAGAGTGGAAGCAGGAGACTGAATTACACACTCCATGCAGTGCATCTAGAAAAACACACACCTGATTTCTGAATCCATAAAGATCTGCATGAGACACCAAGGCAGTGCCAAAACAGAAATCCCCATGCAGGTTATATTTTAAATTCTTTTCCTACCCAGCTCTTTCCAGAGAGAAAGCCAGCTATGTCTTCATTTAGCACATTATTCTGTCATGTAAACCAGCTACAGTCAGCTCTGTTTTCTTCACAGTGCAACACCAAACCCTTTTTTCACACCATACCCACTAACTGTGGAAGCATTGGTTATTTTGGACAGGAGGCACTCTCCTCCTCTTCTGTTATAGCTCTCCTAACTGAGTGAATAATGCTCAAGATTCTCTAAATCAAAGACATGTTTCAACCTAATGAGGGGTTGGGGGATGCTCTGTATGGGGCCAAGGGAGGAAAGGGAGGAGATCTGCTCTGGGCTGCTTCCATATTCTGACTATTCACGTGTTCAACCCAGAAACCATCATTAGAGAACACTGTGGAGGCCCTTCTCGCCCTCTCCTCTGGTTCCTGTCTTTCACCACCTCACTCAGCTTCTGAAAGTTCTTGCATAACGACACAGCTTCACAAGGAAGCTGGAGGAGGCCAAAATTAGCCTGTTGCCAATTAAGAGGAAAACACGTCTCATTCACCCTCGGGCAGAGATCTGATGGACTGAACTCTCCCATTACCTGGGTGAATGTTCCCAGCTTTAAGTCACGGAGTTAAAGAAATACAGCAGCAGTTCACTGCTCCATTTTACAACACTCCTGTGTTTTAGCCTAGGTCTGAGCTAGAAGTCTGCCTACCTGACAATACTTCTGCCATGTAGCCAGTTTAGATGCTGGCCAGTCAGTCCTGCCAGACTCGGGCACTGCTGGGTATCTACAAAAGCAAAACACCTCATACTCGAGTTCTCAAGTACTGAAGTCCAGGATGGAACTGCTGACATCCCACAAACTGGACTCTTCAAAGGCCAGGTGCAGATGTGGCCTTGTCTTATCAAGTCCCACTTCCTACACTTTTCTGCCTCTTAGGGACTTCGTACCCCACAGATCTAATTTTTTCCCTCATAAAAGGAGTGTAATAATCCTTGTCCGCCTCGGGGGGCGGGGAAGTGAATGAAAGCTAAGTTACATGAGTGCAACCCTGCTGCCAAAACATTCTCCTAGGGGTGGAGAAAGAGGGGAGGTCGAGGGTGGGAAAGGAGGGTGAAGACTGACCCCTGGAGTGCCGTGGGCTGTGACGGACCCGTCCAAGGCCGTCGCTCTCTGCCGCGGCTCCCGTCCTCAGCCCAGCCCCGTGTCCCGGCGCCGCCGCCGGCGCTCCGGGACGGAGCGGACCGGCCCCGCATGGAAACTCGGCCGGGAAGAGCCGCCTAGTTCCCCGCCTTGTTCCCTGCGTTGTTCCCTGTCCCCCGCGTTGTTCCCTGTTCCCCGCATTGTTCCCGCATACACACCGGCCGGCTGGAGCGGGAGAGCGTCCTCCACCTGCCGGGAATGGCTGGGGCGCGGTGCCGGCGGGGGAAGCACTGCCCCAGGGAGACCGGGAACAGGCTGTGTAGCTGAGCTGCTTACTCACGCAAAGCGAGAGTAAACGAAGGGCACAGCCAGACAGCTGGGGTGCCACAGGGGTAAGGAAAGTGGAGATTATGTGGATATGGAACGGGAAAAAAAATATTTTAAAAGGTAGAATAATCAGTGAAGAAGCACTGGAAGGTAAATTCCCCAGCAGAATGGAAATCCTCCCTGGCTTTCCAAGATCGGCTGCTGGATACCGAACTCTAGGGCCCCAATAAAAGAAGGAAGTGAAGTGTGGGAGCAGGTCCAGAGGAGGGTCACAAAGATTCTGAGAGGGCTGGAGTATCTCTCCTGTGAAGACAGGCTGAGAGAGATGGAAGTGTTCAGCCTGGAGAAGAGAAGGCTCCAGGGAGACCTTATAGCACCTTGCAGTACTTAAAGGGTGCCCACAAGAGAGCAGGAGAAGGACTTTTTACAATGGCCTGTAGTGATAGGACAAGGGTGAATGGCTCTAAACTGACAGAATTTAGATTAGATTTGGATTAAATGTTGGGAAGAAATTCTTCATTGTGAGGGTGGTGAGGCACTGGAACAGGTTTCCCAGAGAAGCTGTGGATGCCCCATCCCTGGAAGTGTTCATGGTCAGGTTGGATGGGGCTCTGAGCAACATGATCTTGTGGAAAGTATCACTGCCCATGGCAGGGGGATTGGAACTGGATGATCTTTACAGTCCCTTGCAACCGAAACCATTCCATGATTCTATGGAAGAGGGTCATGCCAGGGAAAACCAGACTGAGGGGTGCAGCCAGAGCACAGGAGGGAGCCTTTATGGGCTTTGCTACATTTTAAGCTACAGGAGATGATCAGACCGACTCATCTCAGTCTAAGAAACGTGAACATTTGTATTTGCCAGCTGCTTGGTGCTTAAGCTGTTTCTTCTGGTCTTTTTTTTTTAGGTGGAAAGAGGCAGCACATCTCTGTCTCTTATCTCCTGTACAGCTGACTCTCTGATGTGCATGTCATCTGACCCAAGATAACTGTGAGCAGGTGATCCTGCACTAACATTGTTATCGTATTTCTAATGGCCATTATATTCCCTTTGCTACATTACCTTATACTAAGTGGAATACTTAAGCTTCTTAAAGAATTTAGGATTGAATGATAGATCTGTAACTGAAGTAATTTATTTGCCTGTTACTGTAATTCTTAGAGAGCAATCCAGGAATGAAATGGAGAGGTAAAAGAGAGGACAGGATAATTTTTATTTTAAAAAATTATAGTAATTTAGGTTTTCCTGTTACATTTCGATAAAATTTCTCTAAATTGATGCTGTTTGAAAAAGTGACCACCTCTGAGCTAACTCCTGAGTTCACTTTTTCATGGCCATATCCACAGCAGGGAGCTGGGGATTCAGTAACATTGCATGGGACACATGGGAGCCTAAAGCACTGGATCTACAATACACATCTTGTTAACCAAAGCATCCCATAATCTTGACAGCTGGAAATGCAGCACTTAGGGGCATGTTTTAAGGTTATGAAATAAAATGAGTCTCCACTCTGTCGAGGTTGTATAAATCTCAACCTCTTTTGGAACTACCTGCAGAAGTCAGCTCTTGCTCACAAGTCACACCAAATTGTGGACCCTTCTCCTATCCAGATAGCTCCTTCTGGAACCCTCCTCTTCGTAATAGGATGTGAACTCTGCCTCTGTCCCTGATGTCACCTGGTATCCCACCAGATCATGAGGATGTCTAGACAGGAAATTCTTACTCTTTCCTGCTTAAGCTGTTCTGCTTTCTATGGAATCAACTGGGTCGGAGATGACAGCAAAGTACCTATTTTCATACTAATCTGGGTTATGTACCTTTAATTACTAATACTTATGTCACTCCTGTATTAAGTATTTATAAGTGATTGCATACAATAAAGCCTAGACCTCCAGGGACACTGCAACTACAAAAGGCATGCAAAGGGGAGCTCTTCATGGCATCTCATTACATTAGATTACAATCACCTAATTTCAAAATTTTCTTTTATTTCTTTAAACTGAATTTAATTTCATTTTAAGTCCACCCCAGTGTGCTGGTTCGGCCAAAT
>VZRO01001774.1:0-43586 GCA_013397915.1 Daphoenositta chrysoptera | reverse complement strand
AAGGTAATGTTCAGAGCACCTGATTTCGTATCTTGCTCTTTGGACTCTTTCCACGGGGCCTTCTCCCTACCCATGAATTAAAAAATGAAAAGCTGGAGCNTGGCATTTTTTATTCTCTACCCAGTGGAACCACTCATTATTGAAACATTTATAGTTTCTTCCAGAAGAAAACAGTAGAGCTAATGTAGTAAATATATTTCAACATCTTCCACACTGCAACCATTATGATGTGGAAATATCATTTGTTAAAGCTGAGAAAATGCAATAGTGGTTTGTTGCAAGCAGCATTGTCCATGGATTGGCGCAAGCACCAGAGTAGGCTGTAGAAGACCTGATTTTGGTGCTGCTGGTTTATCAAGGGACTTGGATGCACAAAGTCAAATGATTTTCTTGCTCTTCCTGTAAATAGTTGAAGTTAAAAATACCAAGACCTGTGGAGGCGGGTGAGCCAGTACAAAGAAACCACAATGGTCCCCTGGAAGGAAAAACCGTAAGTACCTTCCTAGGTTAGGGTGACGGAAAAGGCCTCTCCCACGGTGCTTTGTTCTGTTATGTGGATGTACCCCAGTTCTGTCTCCCCAGTTGGCCTGTTGGCCTCCCCACCCCTTGTTACCTTACACATTCCTGATCCAGTGAGTTCTCCCTTCCCCACTTTCCATTGGCCCTTGTTCCCTTTCCCCTCCCTCACTATTTCCCCCTTGGCTCCCGTACCCCGGCTCTGCCCCTGTACCACCCCTGTGTCCTCAGACCATTGGTCCCTGATGCCCTCCCTGCCCCCACATATAAACCATGGACCTCCCTTACTCTGGGTCTTTGTCACTGGAATCCCTTCACAAGTAGTGGAATAAAACTGCTCTGTGGAATTTCTACACAAAGAACCTTTCTGTCGCTTTGCTGTCGGTTTGTCAAAGAAGCCAGCTGATTTCTTCGACAAAGACCCACCTGAAGTCCTTCATGATCTTTAACAGAGAACCAAATACTACAGTTTTACAATATCCTGAAAAATTACTCAGAACTGAAAGATCAGCTTCAGTCTGAAGAACCTGAGATAGCAAACAGTGGTCTCTTTGAACAGCTTTTCTTTTATGTTTTTCTTTAATAAAGAAACAAGCAGTTAGAGAGAATAATCTGTTTCCAAGAAAATAAATAGGACTGATCATCCTGGGTTTCATTCATTCACTGTTCATCTTGGTAAAATCAAGCACTCAGGATTAAAACCTGAGCTGTGTTTTAATGTTGAGTTTTTAAATGAGAACTTTCCAGATCTTCCACAAATTTTCACTATGTTTTATACTTTCTGGGAATAAATAAATTACTTTTTCTTTCTTTGTCTTTACATAGAAGCTGATACCATGAAGATGTTAAGGGACATCTTCACTGAATCCTGTGTAGTCACATTTATACTTTAAATGTCTCTAAAAGTGCTAATACCAGGGACCTGAGGTCCTTAAAACAACCTGTGGAGAGAGTGGAATTTCAGGGTGAAACTGAGAACACATCAAGTAGATGCCTGCAAATGTGAAGTGAATTCAAGCAGCTGCCAGATGCAGAGCTTGGGTAACCAGGCTCATCAGCAGGCACTCATTCCATGTGATAGCATTGCCCCTCCAAAGCCCATATGCTCCACAGTACGGCCTGAGGTGCTCAGACCAAATTAACACCTGCCTTGACTCCTGTGTAAAGATCCTGGCAGTGGATCCCGTCTGCTAACACCACACTTCAGAATGGAGGGCAGCTTGTTTTCAACAAGGATGTATTTTCATCTGGAGCACAGAGTCCTTATTCCCCACAGCACCTCAGAACAAGGATTGAATGTTCCAATTGAATTTCCCTCTTTATCTGGTAAATCTCTCAGTGGATTTTTACACTGCTGCTGGCACTGTCAAAGTTAATCCTGTAGCTGTTTCATGGCCGAATGGAGGGAGCTGGTCTACCTGAATGCCAGTCTAGCAGATATATCCTGGACTACCTGATGCTCCAGGGAGCAATTTAAACTTTCCAAAAAGGTACTCTCAGACATATAGCAATCATCATCTTGAAAACAAACCTAGCCCAAAGCCCAGGCAGTCAACTGGCTGTGTAGCAAGTGTTTGAAAAATCTTGCAGGCAATTACTGTAACAAAGAACAGAATTCCTGCTGTGAAGCAAAAATAAGAGTTCAAAATGAGTAAATACAACTTTTTGGTTTCACTAGCCTTTCTGAAAAATCTGCTTTCTAATTCCAGAGAACATTTAATCCACTAATGTAGAAGCAGCTGCTCTATTCTTATCTGAATATAGTGTAGTGGATAGCTATAATTACTTCAAAAGAATAAGGAACAATATCAGTCAATATGTACTGTAAGTCAGGCAAGATATTTATTTTGTCAGCAGTTGGAATATACAGCTGCTCATGTTTGTTAGTATTTCACATTCAACATCACATTTATTTGCTTACTTACAAATTGGTATGAAGCGCTACTTCTCTTTCCAGCCAAATAAATTACAAACTATAGGCATCATAAACATTATACAGAAATATGAATTCCACATGAATGGGACACAAGAATGAGAGGGAGGGGATACAGAAAGAAGTGCTCACTCTTAAAGATTTAAACCAAATTTTGCTGAGAAAGAGGATCCGAAGGCTTGGAAATCTGTGCTGTCTGTTGTGTACACAGTAACATACCCATCCATTTGGTTTAATATTTGCCAGGGAAATCACAAAGCCCTCTCAGGCTACAGCAGCATATAATCTCCTTGAATGTTTTCCTGAGCTCCTGACTCCGGAATGCATAGATAAGTGGATCAATGATGGAATTGCACATAATGAGGATGAGGTAGAAGTTAAAGTGGGACATGAAGCACACACAGTAAGGGTTATAGGGGCAGGAGATGTAGAAAATCAGGTGTAGGAAAAATGGAGCCCAGCACACAACAAAAACTCCAATCAGGATGGTGAGAGTGATGGCCCCTTTCATGTTGGCCCCCTGGCGAACAGGTCCAGTCCCTGGAAGAACAGCAATCTTTTTTATGTGCATCCGAGCCATCAGAAACATGTGGACATAGAGGGATGCCATGAGAATGAGCATAGTGAAGAACATGCTGATAAGGCAGATGATGACAACACTGCTGTCAGAGTAAATGATGAACAAAATGCCTGAGACCGTGCAAGCAGCCCAGATGCACGTGATGATAACCCCTACACGCTTCACTGTCATGATATTATGATACTGGAGGGCGTAAAAGATAGTAAAGTACCTGTCCACTGCTATTGAGAGAAGACTGCAAATTGATGCAAGCAAGGAACTGCAAATGACTGAGTCGATGACATTGTCAATGTTTATGGTAAAGCTCTGTGCATCTGTGTCTGTATTGTTTAGCAGCGTGATGACAATGGTTTCTGATCCATTAGATACACTCACTAGCATGTCAGCCACTGCCAAGCTACAGATGAAGAAGTACATGGGCGAGTGGAGGTTCTTGTTCTTGGCTATCGCCACAATGACCAAGACGTTCTCCAGCAAGCTGATGATGCCCAGAGTCACAAACACTTCGGGGGATACAAAGAGTTGCTCGTAGCAGCCTCCCGAGGAGTGGCCCTTCGCACTGGGCTCACTGGCTCCTCCGTGCAGTCTGTAGCTGTGGTTCCAGAAATGGAGAGGCTGGAGTGTCCCACGATGCTGGGTGAAATTCATCTTATGGAGATCCCTTTTGGCTTCCTGCTTTTAAAACTCCTGTTCCTTTTGCGTTCCTTTGAAAACCTTTGGCTTTTCAGCTTGAGGAAAAAAAAGGAAAAATAAGCTAGGACTGAGGCAGGCAGCAGTTCAGAACACTTTGACTACTGTGAAAAAATAAGATTTCAGACTCAGAAGAACTGGTTTACACCCTTACAGACAGTTTCTGATCATCATCACATTTACCTTGGTGATATATGTCACAGAGTCCCAACAGTCTCTATGTTTGCATCAGATTCTCCCCTATGGTCAGTTCCTCTTTAGTTCACTGGGATGCTGAAAGGCTTTTTTTGGTCCTTTCCATTAAAGAGGAGATCATAAAATGCCCAAGTGACTGCTGCGGAGCAGGAACTATTTCCAAACTGCAAGCACCAGTCTCTCTGTCAGGCAGTGCATGCTGGCTGCCTGTTTTACCGTGTGTGGAAGAGAAAAAATATTCAGGGCACTCTCCGCCTCTGCTTTTCTTTCCAGCCAATGGGACTCAGGAGCCGCAGAAAGTGGAGGGGCTGCTGATTCCGAGCCTCTGTGAAACATCACACAGCACTGTGGATTCAGATGCAGCACGACTTACCAGTAGCTACAGGAAAGCAGACCGGCTACCAGAGATTTGTGTCTGTTCTTTAGCTTCTCAAAATAGTATTTCAATACTGATTTTCAATTAGCAAACTTACAGAACTGTACTAGCAATCTTACAGAATTCTTTCAGCTGAACTGACAGATTTAATTTTTCAGATTGTGATTTACTCTTGCTCCTTCTGTGGCACAAACTTGTTCTGTCTTGTATGTGTGGCAAAATAAGAACAGGGAAGGGAAGAAAAAAACGTTTCCTCTTGGCTCTCTCTCTCAGGTCCCCTTTGCCTTGCTATGCCTTAGCTGTCCATTTCCAAGATGTGTTGCGAGGTTGCATTTTACTCTCTAATAAGCTTCTTATAATTTTTAAGCAATGGAGGCAATATAAGGACCAACACCAACATGACCCAAATTCACAAATGGCTTAACAAGCTGTCCTAAATAAAGTAGTTTTTTCCAGGTAATAGACTTCTTAGTAATCTTATTATTGAGAAGGAAAAGATGATGGAGTTGATTGCAGAAACGCTGTCACCATCAAGAACTAAGATATTGGGCTGAAAAAAAAATTCAGTATTTAGAACAGATGAAGGAAATCAACAGGAGACAAAGTTGCAACTTGTAAGAACTAGAGGTCATACAATGGTAATGACACAAAAGCTTCAATAAATCTCCATATAGCGCAGGAGCCCTAGAAGGACAGGGATGCCCGTGGGCTTACCTGGCATGAGCTGAAAGTCAGCTTGTGTGCAGTCTGTCAGGAAAAGTCCTTGAGAATAAGGAAGAAAAGAATGCCAAATTAACATGAAAGGACAGGACAAAAGTTGTTTTGCTGCTAAGTCTTCAAGTATTACAACTGAGGATTGAAAACAAGTATGCTGAACAAAGCCTAAAATACAAATGGATTTTAAAGGCTATAGGAAAGTCAGTCATTGCACCTGAGAGTAATGTTTGCAACGAAATTGTTTGAAAGAACATTTCCAGTTGACTAACCCGGAAGGCTCTGGAGAGCTCTGTATCTGATGCAAAAGTCTATTTCCTATAACCTCTCAAAATGTTTTCATCTTCTGCGCATTAGCTGGTTTTAAAGTGAACCGGCTAATAAAGAGATACAGGATGACAAAATGCATGTAGAAGCACAACCATCTGTATTTAACATCTCAGCAGCAGGGTGAAGTGTGACTTTACTCTCACATTTGGATTTGCTATAGACCTATGGTTGTGAAGACCTATAACAGAAGAAAAGCCTCTGTCAATTTTTTCTGGACCCTTCCACAGATAGATTGCTTCATAAAGCTGAAACATAAACAACCAAGACAAACAAAAGAACTTGTGGACAGGAAATCCCACATTTATCAGTTTGGAAAAGATCAGTTACTAGCAGCATTCTTGAAATTAAATAGTTTGCTGCTGAAAGGGTGAGATTTGCTTTACGGTCAAGACATAATGCAAGCCAGTGATGCCATGATGATTTTTTGCCCTTTCTTTTATACCCCTTTTATATACTTTTTCTATATTCTTAGTGCTTCTAGCCCACATTCTTAGACCTAATATTTTGTTAAGCCAAGAGACTGAACATCTTGGAAGCCTCGTAGTGAGGGGACAGAAAGTCCCAGACACCAAGGTCCTCTCTGGAACACATTCTGTAAACTGAGATAGGCCCGTCCAGGGGAAGGTTCCTCGGGCAGGGGGTTCACTGGATCCTCTCACTGGGGAATCTCTGATAGATGTGCTGATTTGTAAGGCCTGGAATGTGATACCCGACTATGGGTGTGCATTCTGGTGTGCTCTGCGGGCATTCCACCTGGGTGTGCTGCACCTAAGGATCCTTAAAATAAATACCGAGGTAAAAACCCCCTTTTCTCCTCTAACCAGGTTGGGCTCTTAATTTTAAGACCAGGGAAAGGCATCAGCAGAATTCAAGATGATTTTTTATCTAGTTACTGATCCTTGGGCCAGTATACAGTATTAACTAACTCCTGCCACAGGCAGAACTTGCACACCCAACCCTTAAAAAACAGAGCTACAGTGAGAGAGCAGTGAGAAAACTCATATAAAGACTGATGTGGGAGAACAGCATCTCCCCAGATAAGACAACTTTTCTACACCTGCATCTGGAAATATATAATCTTCAAGTTATCCCAGGGGAGTAGCCACTCAGCATCCCTTCTTTCATGAACCTCTCCATGCTGGATGTGCCCACAACACAGGGATCTCTCTCCTTCACCTACTTAGGTGGACCTAGAGCAGGCGAGGCTGGCAAGAATAGAGAGACGCTTCCTCCAGGGAGTACTGCCCCATTTGTTCCAGTTGTATGTCTGTCTATTCCTCTCCTGGCTCCTCCCTTTCTCTGCACATTATCTCCATTCTCATACTCATTTATCTTTTCATTTACTCTCTTCACCCAGAAGCTATCCAGAGGATGTTCCATCTTTGAATTTTCTCTAGACGTGGTCATAAAAATATAACAGTGGTTGTAAAAATGAAAAGAAAAGCACACTTTTTCTCCACCCCACAGCCATCACTCCCCTCCAAATTTCTTATGCTCTGAATTCTTGGGGCACATTTGTTTCGGTGCTCACCACTCATATTTCTGGGATGAAGTTTCATAACTGGAACCAGCAGACTTAAGGTACCTTAGCAACTTAGTTGAAGCATTGAAGAGGTGATGTACCATCAGCCTGCTCTTACTGAAAGGTAAAACAAGCTATATGAGCCCTTTTTCAAATGAGAAAAGACATATGTACATCTAATTACTTTTATGTTAAAAGATGGATACATGTGTCTGGCTCCCATTTAATAAGAAACAAACCATATAATGTTAAAATTGTTCAAAGTATCCTAGCTCTATCGTGCCTGAAGACATGTTAATATTTCAATCATCAATATCATAGATAATAGGAGTATTGCTTAACAGATATTGCCTAAATCGTATCTTAAATTTTAAAAACTAAAGCTGAAAGAATATTTCTTTTAAAAGTGGAGGCTGGACAGCTTTTTGGTACCATGGAAAACCAGCCATGGTTGCAGAAAACTAGAAACTGATAACAGTAATATACTAATCTGAGCTCCAGCTCTTAAGAGAAATAAACCATCAACAAAAAATTGTGCAAAGCCTCCCCTTTTTAACATCCCCATGTTCTATGCTCTGTTTGCAGCTGCTTTTTGACACCCACCTTCCAGACAGGATTACAGTCATCTCCATCTCATAACATTTCTGAGAGATGAATTATCCTCTGGCAGTTGAATTTGAAAGTCAGAAAAAAGCATTCATTGAAATCAATAAGCAATCCCAGTAGTAATACAGGCAGAGACATGAGCAGGCTGTACAGGTCCACTGTGGGAGAAAAAGAAAGGTAGAGGGAGTTTGCCCAGAACCTTTCTTGCTCAAATGCACAGTGGGTGAGATCTCTTTGAATCCCATGACCATGTTACTCAAGTAGTGAGAGAATATTTAGCACTTCAGCATCTGTAAGTGGAAACAGAGGAGTGGCTATGGGAAGCTGAGTACAAGGAAGAACAAGGGAAGCAGGTTATTAACATTTAATCATTTCCTTGGAGTTGTGTGAATATGCTGGTACTGTGCAAAGGGTGATGCTGTGTTTACATGCACAAGCATAATTAATGGAAAAGTTTGATTACATGTGCTCAGATCCAGTTTTTCTGTGCATTCAAAACCTCAAGTCCACAACTACAGTAAATGCACTGTAGTATATTTTAGCATGCTGATTTTGAAATTTAAAAAAAGAAAAAGAGACAGGCAATTAAATTTTGGAAGCTTCTATGAGGTTTTAGCCTGCATCATCTCTCTATGTTACAGCAGGGGCAAATTCCACCTAACACTCAAAATACTCACGAAAAATAGTTAAAATAGTGTAATGTACTTCTACCTCCTATCCACAGATGTCTTTGGAATAAGCATTTCTTTAATTCTTTCTAGTTCACTAAATTAGCCTCTGATCAATATGGGGACACTTGTTTGTTCACGTATTTGGACTGGTAGTTTTTCAGTCTCACAACATCCCTCTGTACCAAATCTCTCCTTTTTAGTCTGTCCACCATTCACCCCCTGATCCTACTACAATCTGAAAATCTCTGGGTGATGCATTCTGTATTAACATCCCTGTTAGTGATGGAGATATGAAAGAAATAATTCCCAAACTCTATTGTTGCCCAGTGTTCAGGACTTTGATCATTACCTTTTGGGACCATATGCAAATAAAAATGCTGGGCAGTGGAAAACTGGTCTAATACATTTTCACCTAGCATTTTATTTTGGAGTACTGATTGCCTCATAATCTCACTCTTTTAAAGTGAAAGCAGTTTTTAAATCAAAGGACTTCAGTGTCAAGAGCAGGAGTCTCAGTAGCTTGCCTCTTTTCCTCATGTCTGCTAGTTACAAGAATAGGAGAACTGTTTAGTCAGTCTGAAAACTGAAAGCATATAAATGTTGATTTTTCTGGCAAACAATACATTTGCACTTACTTGAAGATGCTGTAAATGTGCAGAAGTGGAATGTTTTCCATTAAAAAGGCATGAGAAGCACAGAGGCTTTTAACACTATACTGTATAAATCTGATCTCATTTCTATTTTAGGTTATGGACATTGTGATCATGGAGATTATTAATTTGCAGTCAATGCAGCAATCACCATCCTTGTAGTCTTTTCTCCCTCATCCCATCTCTCACAAATAATCAATTTTCTTTTCTTTGCTTGTAGATTTAGGTGCTTGTCTGTTCAGATTTCTCGGAAGCACTTTGTTCAAGTGACTCCACAATCTCCTTGGTGTTAATATCCCTCTCAAAATATCTCTCAAAAAACATACAGCAGCATCTAGGTTTAAGTACAAATTAAATATTGCCATCAATCCAGATCAGCAAACCAAAAAAAAAAAACCAAACCACTGAATTTGTACCTTCCTTGATTTTTTTAAAGTAAGCTGTTATTTAAATGATTTATGATTTTTAAAAATAAGCTGTTAACCTTGTATTTTCCTTTGTTCATGCCCTTTGAACACAAATACAGCAGAAGTAACACTTCTAACATCTACACACAGTTCTTCACTCCCAGTATGCACTCACAGAGCCATTTTCAGCACTACCATTGTTTCTCTCTCTTTAATACATGAGATAATTTTGTATTACGAAGTTTTAAAAGATCTTCACTTTTCTAGTTTACCATATTCACTTTTCTGTCATAATGATATTCAGTTTTTATCTGTGTGAGAGGTGCAGTAGCATTTTATTCTAGCTGAAAAACAGTCTAGTCATTCCAGCTGTCTAACCATAAAAAATGGTATGTCTCATTATAGTTGAGTGAGAAGTAGAAAGCCAAGGCAGAAAAACTGACAGATCATCACCTAATGAAAGCCCAAGTTTGCCTTGTGGCAAAAAAGCAGCTGTTTTGTATGATGTCAAATCACTTCAGTTTCTCAGAAAAGTCCTCTGAGTGGGAGCATAACAAAAGTTAATGTGAGATGGAAAGTTAATAACTGGCTTAAGTTTTCTCTTCCAGTCCACTCACTTCTGAGTGTGACTGTTGGTATTCGAATGGAAAAGTCACACATTACCATGACATCATGTCTTTAAGGAGTTTACAGGAAGAGTTGTGTACTTAGTAGCCACTGTTCAAGATGCATAATTTATGTCTGAAGGGGCTTACATACTGTTACTGAAAAACAGATTATTTTAACCCTTACTGAATGTTCTGCACAAAACCTTGCATTTATTTATTTATTTATTTATTTATATTGTATATCTGCACAGTTTATTTTCAGGGTTTCTGTTCATTTTGGTAGCTCCTCAAAGCACTCTGTTTCTTAGCAGAGATATTGCAGCATACCTGGACAGAGTCTGCAGGGAGTGCTTAAGCTACTTGTGGATTGTTTTCCTCAACAGGAGTTCTTTGAAGCAACTAAAAATCCTGGAGTCATAATCTGGTACGAGACATAAAGCAGATGCAGCAAGTGATGTGACAAATGAGTGAGTCAGCCAGCAGTGGTGTCAGGATCAGACTAGATGAAAGCACAACCCTGAGAGTAATTCCTTGAGGCAAGTGCATCGTCAC
Organism: Daphoenositta chrysoptera; assembly: GCA_013397915.1. Taxonomy (NCBI): domain Eukaryota; kingdom Metazoa; phylum Chordata; class Aves; order Passeriformes; genus Daphoenositta; species Daphoenositta chrysoptera. The sequence continues at coordinate 33,236 of VZRO01001774.1, read as the reverse complement.
TGGCACACAATCCAAAATTGTTGTAGTTCTCTCTGAGAACTGGGCACAAAAGGCAAAAGTACAAAATGTCTAGACTTTTGAAGAGTTGTAGTGTGTCTGTGGTGATTTGATTTCCTGATAACCTCTTTACAACAGTTATCAGCATATGGTGAGAAGAATACCCCATTTCATCTTGTGACAACTGCAGTTCCTCCTTTGAAGATCTCTGGTACTTTAAAAAATCTGAGTTACAAGATTACATTGATAGTGAAGCTGACCCACTGGAAAGCAGGAATATTTTCTTTTCAAAGATCTTGTAGAAAAGTCTTCTAAAATGCAGGGTCATGAACCAGCTCCTATTTTTGAATAGCAGTTTGTCTGGGTCATTACTTAGAACCTCTAGCCCTCACTGAAGGGTTATTTTTCATAAACTCAGGAAAAGTCTCCTTTCTTTGCTTTTCAGAAGGAGAAAGTATGTCCTATAAATAACCTTTCTCTCTACTGATGGCACACAGGTTTTATGGCTGCCTGTGACAGAGGCTGATGACTTTCTGCCACAGCAGACTCTCATGAAAATGAAAGGTTGAATGTGTTTATGAGAGCAGTGCAATAAACTAATTAGGGTAGCTTCATGTCTTTATGGTGTTCAAAACTCCACACTCTATGTTTGTTAAAAAAAAAAGAACAGAAGGGAGAGGAGGTAGCCACGGTAGAAAAGTAACTCTTGAATCGCCTTGATGGCTGAGAAATCAACCCGGCCTAGGAGATGCTTTTACTGCAACAGAGAAGATGGAACTGTTGGTGGTCTAAATCCTCAAAGATTGATAAGGGCTCAGAAGCAGTCTACAGAACTGTGGGTGAAGGTATATCATCTTTGGGAAGTGACCAAGAAAATCCCCAGAGTTCTCAAGCTGGACTGAAATTCTGTAATGTATTAGTATATTTTATTTGTCTTTGTACAGTGAAGAGATTTTGTTGAAGCCAAATGTTTAATTGAGAGGCTAAAGGGTTGTTTGAAACCTTTGAGAGTTAAACAAGAAAAAAGAAAGTACCAAAGGATCCTCACATGCCTTATGGCAGAGTTTTCAATGAGAAAGGGAGTCTCTTTTACGCAGCTGTGTAAACTAGGATGTCAAATGGCTTTTGGGCAGACTCATTCAGTTAGTCTCCTGCTCCAGAGTGAATCCTACTGTGGCACTGTGTGAGCAACAGAGATGAGATTTCTTCCTCAAATCTGCAAGAATGAGGTAGAGAATTGTAAACATGGGTTGCAAGGGAGACAAAGCCAATTTAAATGCATGTTACATTTCCTTTCCAGTAAAGGAAAACAGAAAACAAAGCTAAAATCCCTCCAAGGACTGTTAGGCTGGACAAACATACATCAATATGCCAGCATGAGACACCTTAGGATACTGTGAATTGCTGCAGATAATTGGAAAAGTATGAAGAGAAAAAAATTGAAAATAACTTAAAAAATTAATGAGTTAAAGAACATCAGAGAAAAATTAAGACCCTTGTAAAAAAATCCTGAGTAATCAAAAAGATTTTTCATCACCCTGGGAAGCTTTTAAAAGCTTACTCAAAATTTACATGACAGATAACTACATCCTGGGAAGAACTGACTGATTTAGATTTCTTTTTGAGAAAGGGAACAATTTCCAACAATTATTGCTGATAGTATTAAATAGAACTTCTTTAGAAAATTATTTTAAGAACAAATTCTACAGTTTTTTTCTGATTGTCTTCAAACTCAGAATCACAAAGTATAATAAATCATATTGTGTGATTTCATAAAAAATTCTGTTTCATCCTCCTTTAATAAATAAAATTCAGAGCTTCTTTGAAAGACATCAAACAAGCATCTTCTTTCTTTGTCTGTTAGGAGGTTTTCTTTACAATTTTAGAAAAGGCTTGTCGAAACAGGAGAATTGTAAAACAGAGGAGTGAACCAGCTTATTTGTGCTACTAAATCTATTTGATTTATCACATTCTTAGTGACAGACAAATGCAGTTATAAGCAGAATGCTACATCATGGCCAGGAGTATAAAGAATGAGAAAGTTGCAACTGCCTTAAACAAAGTCATAGTTTCCTCATGGCAACTCTTCGGCAAGATGGAGTAGCTCTGTTTACTTCAGATTATAATGAGACATTCTTGTAGCTGGTAGAGCAGCTGAGATCCCCTGTGAAACCCACAGAGGCTCTGAGAAGCAATGAAAAGCAGACAGAGAAGGAAAGCAGACCTAGCTTCAGCTGAGAAGGTACTGATGGAAAGAGCACAACCTTCCCCATCAAGTTTTCTGAGTGTAGATACAAGTGTGACTTTCATCTGGGAAGTGCAAGCACTGCAAAGTCCTGAAAGATTCTTATTTCAAAATAGCTCTTATAAGCATCTCTCTATATGGTTAGGTAGCAGCATGAAAAGGATTTTCTGCAATAAAGTATAACAAGGTCCTTGTGAGGGTCATCACCTTTTTTCCTACCTCTCCTAGTATAAAACACACACAAATGATAGTTAGCAAGGTCACTGAAATTCAAGCGACTTTCTGCATTAAAGTGATTAAAATCACTCTGAGACAGAAGAGAGGAGTTTTCTGTGCTAAAGTCATGGAAGACATGTAATTACATTTCAATTAATCTACAGGATAGAAAAGAGAAACAAGGATGAAGTGTTACAGGTCTGTTTTAACTATGAGATATGGTAATGTGCTCCTGCTGCTTGCTGTCTGACAGTGTCTAAGTACTTTGTATTAGACAAGCGAGAAATTCAAAGGCCAGTGATGTTTTAGTTCAGTTGAATTCTCTTGTATAAAAAATACATTATTTTCTTTACATCCTGCACTATCTCCACAGGGACAATATTCCACACATCATGAGACAGAATTAATGAAAATAGCAAGTTGAAACATTTCTAATGTTTTAGAAAGTCGATGGCATGAAGGGAAAATTTGTTTAAAGGTATGTGATTTCCAAAGAATCTGTTTCTGTCTGCAGATCAAGTATCTGTAGAATTAGCAGTCCGTCACTTGTAATCACTGGATTTCATTTCAAGTGTTTGATATATGTATTCGGAGGAATCAAATGAGCATGGAACTCCATTGTCACAGACACTGGGAAAAGTACAATCTATTCCTCAAAGAACAATTATCATCTCAGAGTGGATTAAGTATTGTATGGAAAAGTAATCCTTGCCTGGCCTCTAGAATCTTGACCTAAATGACAAATTTATACTGCACCCAGTCTCACAAAATCATCAATGTGATGCAGTTGTCACTATTTCTATTAATTCAGAGCACTTTCTGGGACTAGAGACCAACTTCAATCAAAATTTTAAAAGACAAGCCATTTAAGCAAAAGGTCAAACTTCATGGGAGGCTTAGCTCTGTACTGTTTTTTATTGGCTCCATCATGTGACATTTTCTATCCTACACAGAGTTTCCAAGCCAACACTTCAGAGGTCAATGACAAATACAGTTACCAATCTACACTTTGGAACAATTTTCTTGAAAAAAACTACTACTTCTGTAAAGCTACCAAACTCTTATGAATATTCTAGTTTAACTTGGGAGTTTTTATTGATTTCTTCTATGCTTTCTAGCCCATAGGGTTTCCCCTCTCCAGTGTTTGTACGGTAGGTATCTTATCTTCAGCCTAGGTGGTTGTTCAGATTGCTTCTTTGAATTCAGACAATAAATACCCTTTCCATTTTCATGTCTGCATTCCAGCCATTTGCCATTTTGAAATGAAATAAGAGTGGTGGTCAGATTTACCACCTTATGGCTGGATAGACATCAGCATTTCTTACTCTCCCATTGCTACATTCATGCAAGTGTTGTGCATTCTCCTCTTAAGTTATTTCATACACAGCAGGGATCATAATTTTGTCTAATTCTACCTGAGTTTCCCAATCAGGCTGAGACATTTTCTGGAACCTGTTAGAACTTTTACTTTTAAAACTTCATTTGAATAATCTCCTTTTCTCAAATACCAATTCAGTTCCCTAAGTTCTTCTCAGGCTTCTGGAATCTTATTCTAAAAAATGTAAAGAAAAAAATACTATAAAACTTTATTTTAATTTTATTCTCATTAGTAATGCTCTGAAACTTTTTTATGATATCATTTTTAGAAATGCAGTGCCTTCTGTTGAATATATTGCTAAAGCTCACCTGGTTTATGACAAATACATTGTAAATATATGAACCTTCTGTCATTCCTCAGCTGTGGGAGCTCTTTTGAAATCAATGACAAAATTTTTACTAATTCATTAAATACCTCTTTGTCTTAGTTATAATTATTCCAAGTCTGGTTTCATCAGCCATCTTTCATTTAGGCTAGGACATACAAAATAAAAAAGTGTAAACTCTGAAGTGTATGTTTATATTCAATTTTCCAAATAACTGAGAAACCAGTAATTCAGCCTTAGTGACAAAGAATATAATTATTCCTTTTTTATAAAATCGTCAGTTTACAGTGAACAAGACAAATTTTTGCCAGATACAGCATTGTACTCTTCAAAGCAACAGAGAATAAATGAACTGAGATTATATGTCCCAAGAAACTATTCAACTTTATGTAAATACTGTGTGATTGATGGTTTGGGAGGAACACACAAATTCAACTAATGCGCAAATTATTCCCTTTGAACCTTCTCTTGGCATAAAGCTGGAATTCTGCACATGAAATAGAAGCTTTGTACTCATTTCAGCTTCTGGTTCTCAAGATAAGAGTTTTCTTAACTTGTTCTTGAAGTGATTGAATACAATTCTTTATAAGCTCTTTGTCACAGGTGGAGTGGGAGCTTCAGACAAGGTTTATTAGAGGAGCTCTCCCATGGAGTCATGGGGTGGAGAAAGGACTCGCTTTCTAAGCTCCTTCTCAGAGAGGAGCCTGGGGGCAGCTGGATCCAATCTTAGGCCCAGACTTTGTCAACAGCTTAAATAACTTTGTCCCATAGGACTAAAGATGGCAAATCAGATATATTTATATAAAATGAATTATTTATCATGACAAATGATTAGACAAAAGATCTTAATCAGAATTATTTACTACTCAGTATAAAAGCTAAAACTACTAGTAGTGTATAATACAGTATAGTGCACTACGTCAAAGCAAATATACCAAAGCGATTATTTTAAAGCTAGCAAAAAGGAGGAACAATTGTTAAGTAGAGATTGATGTAACTCACCACACCAAAGCTCGTGGGCAGATTTCTTTCACTCGACCTCCAGGAGTGTCCTTGGTGGGGCATCCCCACTTCAAGGGAGGGAACATCATACACACACTCCAAGAAGAAGTATGTTAGAGGAGCCTACGGTATGAAAGTGGGCTGGACTTTGATAGTGTAAAGTGATTGACTGCCAGTCATATGTCTCCAGATCAGCTCGGCAGCTTATCTGCCAAATCTCTGCCTCATTGTCAGGATGTTAATTTGGAGCTGATGGGCCAGACTGGTTTTAGCACTATTCAACACCAGAAGCAGCACACGGCAGCCCCCTTTCAGCCCACCACTGATAGCTTGCAAAAAAGGGCATTGTTTGTGTTGTTTGACCATGTTCCAAGGTCAAAGAGTCCTGCTACACTCTCCTACTGCAAATGCAGATAATATGGAAGAGTATATTAAATTATGGAGAATGGATTAATATAATTTCATAAAATATTTTATTCACTGAAAAATCCTATCTCAAATTGGTGAAAATTATCCACAAAACTAAAGAAGAATCATTAGTGCACCCCATCAAAAATATTTTGTAGCAAAAAAATGCTTTTAAATGTGTTTTCATTTCCCACTTCAAAATTTTCAGATTAAAATTTAATAAATTTTATTATAAAAAAGCAAATTTAAGAAAAACCCAATTTCATCCACTTCACTTCTTCTTCACTTGCAGTGCTTTGTTGAGTCCCAATTCTTTTTTTTAATGCTCTGAAATTCTGGTTCATCCAAAAGAGCCACCAAATCCTCATAATTATTCACTGTATTACTTTGAGCTGATCAGGAAAAGGAATATAATGAAAAATTTAGAAGTGAAAAGTAGTATCATGTACCTGTATGTTAGTATTTCTTTAACTTGCATGTCTGAATGTGCAAACTTAGTATATAAAATATATATTTGGAGGCATTAGCAGGGATTTCTGAAGTCAGGCGTATCAGCTAATCCAGGCAGCCCCTCTCAAAGAAGGGAAACTGATCTGCTGTGGTTGTGCTTCTCTAGACAGTGGCAGGAGACCCATCAACCAGGACATGTCATCTGCAAGAGCAACTAAAGCAGAAAGCTGCACATTAAGCAATAGAAAAACACAATTATTTTTTGCTGGCTGTAGACTCACATTCTGAATGCACTGAATGCTTTCTTTTTCTCTTCTAAAGTACGTGAATTCTAAAGACAGGCAGAATAACTGGTTATGACTCAGAAAAGGGTTTAAATAATGAGTTGATCTGTCTCAAAATTAATTCCTGAACAAAATATGCAGTGGGGTTTTTTCAGGTATTTCTCTGCTAAGTGCCACCACAGACAAATACATATCCCTATTTCAGGAATGAATGTAAGAGTACAGGAGCTGGGGGGAAAGGAAAAAGTAAAATGTATTACAGAATCATCTGAGCTGGAAGGGCCCAAAGAATCACTGAGTCCCACTATTAAGTGAGTGGTCCATAGAGGGATCACACCCACCACCTTGATGTTATCAGCATCATGCTTTAACCAACTGAGCTAGCAAACCCCCTAGCAACCACAACAAGAAGAATTTCAAAGAGCTGATCATTGCAATTATTGTTAGACCGTGTGTTGCACTGGAGAGTACAAAGGTGTGTGTACCTGCACCTGGGCACGTCTCCCACAGGGACGCTCACGGACGGTCCTGGCGTGCGAGCAGGGCACAGCCTGCAGCTGGCACTGGGTTGTGCCCTGCATGGTGCCACCAGGGCTCTACCTGTGAAGCTGCAAGGGCGAGCTGTGGCCGGTTCCGAGAGGACCTGCCCTCTGCCGGGGGCACCACTGCTCCGGGCCCAGCCGGCGCTGCCCCGGGGCCCTTCCTGTGCCAGCGGCCGCGCCCCGCCCTGGCCAGCAGTGATGCCGTGGGGCTCCTCTCAGAGATGTGGGGCCTTGCCCAGTGTTCCTCCTGACCCTGCCCAGGGCTTGGCAGTCACCGTGGCGTGACCTTCAGGCTCCTGGTGGGTCTTTGGGCTGCCCTGAGATTTTCATGTTTCAGGAAACCCTCCCCTGCACTGTGCTGGAGCACTTGTATGGGGATTGTGCTGCCACTGGAGCTGCTCCGCTCTGCCCCGCTGCAAGCATGCTGCGATGTAGAGCTGGAGTGATCCTACTGTTCTTCTGCAATACTTCTCCGCCCCGTACAAGGTGATTTCTTGATCTCTCTCATCAGTCTATAATCCTGTCTTCCTGCGTGCCTTCCTGATAGAGGTTTGGAAGCAAGTTTTTTCTCGTGTCTTCCTCCTCTGTGTGAATAAACTTAAACTACCTCCTTAATACCAATGTTCAGACCCTAACTAGCCATTGCATAACTATGCCCTGTTGTCTGGGGGAAACTCTGTGCCGCACAAGATTTTAAATGTCAGGCTGCAAGACTGCTGTATTGGTACCACAGAACAATGAAATGGGGGCCAACAGACTTTTCCAAGCTGAAGCACGGGTAATTTATTTACATAAATCCCCCTGAAAAAAGAAAAAATAATATGAACATCTCCTTCTGCTCAACTGCCAGAAGAGGATTAAAAAGCAAGTAGCAACAAGAGACTATTCTTGGCCCACCTTCATTAAAAAGGTGTAAATGTCAAACTACCTTTGACCGCTTCCTAATCAAGCTTCTCCAGTCATCACTTTTTTTTTCTTCTGCTGCACTCACCTGAAGAAGATGTGTCTTAATACTGGATATTCAAATAGCTATTCTGGACATTTTCCTGGAAGTCAAGACAAGTACTGAAGAATTTAATGAGAAAATGTTCAAGTTAAAATGCAGTGAAGCTTGTAAAATTAAAGCATTTTAAGGTTTTCTGATCATTAAAATATTTGTGTTAGTAAGCTGAAGATAGATTGTTGATTTTTTAAATACTCTATATAACCTGTTCAGGTTAATGAATTCTTTATGTGGCAGAGAGAAATAAACTGAACAGATAAAATTAAACCTAAATTCACAATTTATTGAAACAAAAATGAAACATTGTTTTGCTTTTTTTACACAGACATAGCCAGATGTAATTGATACAGATGTCAATGACCAAGCATGAGCAGTGCTATGGATTTGGGTACAGAACATGCTTAGCGATATTCTTCAACTAAATATCTCCAATATAATTGCAGTGTGAGTAACTCTTACTCTGGCAATGTGCAGTGATTTCACCTTGACACCACACATATGTAACTTTTCATTACATTAGCCAGTTGGCATATTTATAGGTGATTACTACACAGAAAAAAAATGTAGATTTCTGTGATGATGAATGAAAGTGCTCATTGCAGCTCTCGTCACTTCTGTATTGCCCATGGATGATCTCTGCTCATTGTTCCATCTGGGAAAACCTGTAGGAATGTGAGCATGGTGCAGCAAATGTGAAAATGAGGACAAATTCTCTTGTAGTTGACAATAAGAGCAGTGTAGTACAAGAGCAGACTCTACCTCTCTTTCCTAGACTCATGATAGTGTTCACAGCACAGTTATTGAGAGAGGGGGAAAAGAGAAGTATCGACAAGTTACAGTTTTTGATCTTGACTCCTTGGGGGTTTTAATACTTTTTTTTTTTAAAGGAATTAACAACAAGCATATGAGTCACTTCTTCAAGGTTCTGTGTATGCTTTGATATCTTAATATAGGAGATGTTGATACCCTTCATTGGTTTATTTGAGGTTGGACATTTAAACCCTGAGTTTGCTCCCCCAAGGAGCCATGTAGTAAGAAGGGACCCTTAGGCATTTTCAATTCTCTCTGTGCACACAAATCATCCCTGACATGCAACTCTCCAGCCACTATTCAGACAGCTGGCTGTGGTTGGCTCTCTATTCTTATGCATGAATTTTATTTTCACAATGGTTTTCCTAAATCTTTGCTGCTGAATTACATTTTGCCTGTTGGTTTTATATGCCTCATCTATTCCTCTTTAGTTAATTCAATTTTTTGCCACGGGTCATGTTTTCTGGACCTCTGGTCATTCTCATTGCTGTTCTCTGGACTTTCTCCAGCTGGTCTGTGTCTCTTTTGAACCATGAGTCAGTAAGGTTAATGGAATTTAGATTTACACTATTGCATGACTGATGATTAGTTCTCTGAGCTTGTTTTGCTAATGCTGTTACACTATACTACATTATTCAAAACTATATGAAAGATTTGCCTAAAAAGCTTATAGGTTTTGTTTGTTTGTTTGTATGGTGAATCCTCTGCGTAATGTTTAGAAATTATCTACAATGATCACAAGCAATATCCATTCATTAAAAATTAATCAGGAACGATTTGGATAGTTATTTTTGCAGCTGCAAATTCAGTAGTTAGCCGAAATGGTTAATTAATCACTTTTCATGCACTTTCGTTTCAGAAGACAGGAAAACAGAAACATGGTCCTGACTTCTGTGCTTTTCATCCGAGTATGCCAACAGAAGCAGAATAATTATCAAAATATTTCCCCAAATGTCTCCTTCCAAGTCCCCCAGAGACAGCAATTGTAAATCTTTTTCTGCCAAACTGTAGCTGTTGGCCCAGTCCCTGGTAGCAGTAATTTGCACACTATTAAGTTCTACACCAGTAGTAGGTCAGCAGCTCTCATACCAGGAAAAAAAAGATACATTTTCCAATGATAATTTTCCCTAACACAATAGAATTCACATATGCCACATGTCTGGCTGATTCTCACTGAAAATGTAGAGCTCTTTGTTTTCTTTGCAAACACCACTATGTTTCAGAGACTTTCTGTAGCAGGTTTTCCTTTAACTAAAGAAAAAATGCAGGTTTTCTTTCTGATTTGAAGTAGGAGTTGTAAGTTCTTCTTCTGTGTAACTATCAAATTTTTAAAGCAGGCAGACTCCTTTTTCATGTTTGATAACAGCAGGAAAGAATGCATTTTGTGAATTATTCCATGCTATTTAAAGAAATCAGATGATTGTTAAGCACAATTGAAATAACGTAAAAAGATATTATTGTGTCCAGACTTCCTTATAAGTCCTCTGTCATGGTTTTAAAACGCTGTGTTCTTGCTTTTTCTTACATTCTTTATAGTTTGCAGTTGCCTAAAGTCTATCTACTTGACATGGGAATCTCAACTAAAAAAGGATTAAGACCAACCAAGATTAATTGCAGAGTTGTTTTCTCGCAAGCATTGCCATCATAGAAGAGGAATGGTCATGCGAAAAAAACCAAGTTCTGTGTCAGTTGGCATGGATAAAACAAAGATCATCTTTACTTTGGAGAGCTTCTTTCCAAACAGACCTGCTAATTGCTCATGGGTGCTGCTGCTGAGTGCTGCTGCTCAAGCACATCAGGTGCTGGATGGAACTGCACAAATGGTGCTGCAGAGCAGGAAAAGGGTACACTTGGGTCTCCACTGCATGATACAGACCCTCTGCTACAGCTTTTCCTTCTTCTCTGCTCCTGCTCTGAAAAAGCACCACTTCAAACCTGAACACTGGCTGGCTGCTCCCCAGCATCATTCTGGCTTTAAAGCTGTATTTCCCCAGAGATGATGCAGTAAAAGCAAAAGGAAAGCAACAATAAAATATGCTCGTGACAGCACAGGGCTACATTAGAAGGAGGAAAAAAGTTAGGGTTCCTGGTAATTTGCTCCTCCAAACCATAGCAACATCTTCTTCAACTCCTCTGCTCTATCTTCAAAAGAATGGATGTTTTCTATCACCTTGATGTAGCATTCGACATTCCTACCGTACCTTGCCCATCAAGAAACTGCTCTAGATACTGTCATGCTGCACATGCCTACATTTCCCAAATACAGGCTCAGATAAAGAAAGATTTTAAGCAGGAGGAATGTTAAGTTCTTTCTGCCTTATTTGTTTTATTGAGTAGGTCTTTCGGCAGTTTGATAGGTGCTCTACAATGGATTTCTCATGCTGACAAGTTGCTTCTTTCCTCTCTCCACCCTTCCTCACAAGGCTGAGTACAGAATTTCCAGCTGGCCTAACTTTTCAGTTTAATGGCTTTGAATGTTTAAGTAAACCAGAGAAAGATATTCTTTTTATATTCCTATTGGTTGATGTACTGCAGGGAGAGATAGATATCCTCATCTTCTTCACAGAGTCAGTTTCAAAGGGCAGCACAGCTCAAATATCATCAGGAAAATAATACAAGTACAGATTCTCTTCTTCACTATTTATTGTTACTTTATTTCTTTGTGCTTGCAGTTCTTAAGGGCTTAATGTTGGCCTAAGGAAACAGCAGAAAGAGAGTCAGATATTCTTCAAAAAGAAATATGCCCATTAATGAGAACATTTACCATCTTAAACAACTGTTAAGAATTTGAGACTGAGAGGCATCTTTACTCCCTTCAAGGGAAAATACATTTTATGTTCCAACTTGCTTTTTAGCATATTAATAAAGAGATGCCAGGTTGGTTTTTTTCCCTTAGTTCACCCTGAGAATTTTCAGAGTGCTTGGAAAATGTGAACTAGATGCTTTTGGACACAATTTCAGAAATACTGTACTCACTCCAATAAGAGAAGCAGTTTACTTTGTCCCAGTTCTGCCAAGTGAAATATTACAGATTCAGTTCCTTCTTGCATTTGCTGTGGTTAATTAAAGATTTGTCCAAGTCTTATCTCTAAAATCTCAAATTCAAAACATTTCTGGGGTAAGCTCTAAGATAGCAAGGTAAGCTGCCCCATCCTTCCCTCATAATAATGTACAAACATGCACAAACACATATTGGCAAACAAACTCAGTGTTTCTTGTGGCATAATATCCTGTTGCAAGTCCTTGGCCATTTTAATACACAGTCAGATATAGCTACTGCTACTTGTAAACTGGAGAGGTCATACAAACCTGAAATAACTTTAAGCCAATAGACATATGCACTGAAAGAGAACCTACCAACCCCTTGGGAAACTCAATTTACTTTATTTCATACTGCCCTTGCCAAAGAAAAAAAAACCTAAAAGATCGAGGGAATACGATATCTTGTTCAAATATTTGTTATGAGTGAACAAAAGAGAAAAGCAGCAGGAGGGAAACTTTAATATTTGCCAGATTCAGCGCCCAGTAACTACTGAAATGAACAACTTGGGTTTCAGTTTCGATCAAAAGCATATTGGTTTGGCATCACAAGAGTCACTGAATTACAAACTGCTATTAGTTATGTCCCTACATACTCAGTAATTAGAGCCATACCTGCAAATATGCATAAGTATTCTCTGGATACTAATGAATATTCTCTGGATACTAATTCTCTGGAGCACTAATGAAGGGTTATTTTCATTCTAGCTGCATCTTGGCAGCAAGAGATAGAAACTGTAGCCCACAGCACAAGCTGCAGCACAGAAATATCTGGCTCCCAGTCAGGTTTTCTTTCCTCCTGCCCACATGTGCAAGCAAAGAAACACACAATACAGTTTTTTAGGAATCTAAAAGAGAGGCAAAACATTCTAGAAGTGTTACAAAATTATGTCATGGATTTTTTTATTATTAATGCATATAATAAACTCAATTAATCCACATCTGTCCTGGATTTATTATTATTGTTCCCTTAAAGGTCTTCTACCTACACTTATGCAAACCTCTAGCATGAAAATCTGCAATGCAGCTGTGAGCACCTCTGTTGTAAGAGCTTCGTGATTTGCAAGAAGCATGAATCTTATTCCCAGTATTTTCCTCAGTAATACCTAATACCAGCAGAACAAAAGTGAGCAGATCTGGAGAAGGGTGTTTTCTATTTGCGAGTGAAGTGTCAGGGAAATTAACTTCGTGCTTCGGAGTTGTTCAGTGCAAGGAAGAAAATTACAACAGGGAGAATGTTCAGGGAGATCTAGGAACTCGTTTCTAGCTACTGCATACTTGAAAGATTTGAAGCCCCTGATATCTGCCAAAACAAATTGTGTGGTCTTGCCGAGGTTTTCCTTTGCTTGAAATGGGGATATGCTAGTGTAAAACAGAGCATGCATTCACTTTTTTGACATAATGGCTTGATCCATTGCTGATCTGTTCAAACTCAATATGTATTTGTCAAAACTTGTAGAACAGCATACACCAAAACTCTACATACAGAGAAGCTCTCAGGAAGAGAGCCTAAATTCTGCTTGTGTTCATGTGTCTAGTATTACCCAGTGGCTAGGTGAAAACCAAACCAGACAAAAAAACCCCAAAGATAAAGCCTTCAATCCAATGCAGAATGCTAGACCTGGGGATGCATGTGGAGCTTGGGCCACCTGAATATAGCCATAATTGCACAGTTCCATGAAAGGGAGAATATATGTTAGACAAGAGATGAGGAAATACAAGTGATTTAAATAGGAACACTGCATTCTGCATTTCAGAACCTGAGGCTTTTAAGACAATGCAGTGGATCACCAGAAGTAATGTACAGAAAAAGCCTTGAAGAAATGTAGATTCTAAAGAGTTCAACAACATTCTCCATTCTCTCTAACTGTCAAATCTTTTAGACTGTTTCTGCATTTAATTAAAGGAAAAGGAAACAGCCAAATGGGAGGATTTTCCTCCAGAGTAAATGGAAAGACTAATATTATGTATCACTGTGGTGCAGACAGAAAAGCTCCTACAGAAAAATATGGGCACGTATTAACACTTACATATCCAATAACAAGCACATTTGCTACAAAATGTGTGCATCTCCTCCAGTGGGCCCAATTCTTTCTTCTGCAGTCAAAATTCATTACAGTTTAGCTGACAACATTAATTGGGTATAAAGATTATTAGGAAGAAGCAAGAAGTTTTCTTTCCATGCTGCAATCGGAAGCCCTGTACTTACATATTTTCTAGTCTCACTGTGTAACAACCCACTGATGCTTCTCTGAGAAACTCTCTGGTTGCAGTTTTGGTCACTCCAATATATTTGCCTATTTGATGTATTATACAGATCCTCTGCTTCTGTAACTCAGCCAAGTTCCACCAGCATCTCAAATTACTCTGACACCAACATTACATGGTACTGGATTGGCTTTAAGGTCCTAATAAAAAGAAAAATAGAACTGAAGAATCATGTTGAGTCTTGCAAAATCAACCTTTTAAACCTTCACAATGAAATGTGTAATTCTCAGGGGTGGTGTTCACAGTGCTGAGCTGTTTGTGTTGTATTTAGGCTAAGAACTGTGGCAACTCCAGGAATGCATGACAACTATGTCAGGATTTTGAGAACAGCAGTTTTAGAGGTCACACTCCTACTTTCCTGTGAGTGGGGATAGATTTTAATTCTCATCTGTTTGCCTAATAGCATTAAGTTGATATATTGTTCATAAAATGCCTTTGTGCTTCTTTTTAATCAGCTTTGGTGCTGCTTTTAAGAAGTCTTTTTGTTGTTTTATAATCTTTGCCTAATTTAAGTATATGAGAAGAAATCCTGTATGTGTATCCTCATAGCATCTGTCTGCACTGCAACTCTAGGGAGAAGAACTTGTAGCTATGCATCTTCAGTAATTTTTAATGTGCCATGATTTTCATCAGCCTGTTTCTGAGCTTGGTCTTTAGGGGCATTATATTTGCCTTCCAGAAACACTGATTAAGGGGCTCAGAAAGCTTCACTGTATTTGCCAGAGACTTCCCACCAGCATTGCTGTGGGTGCTCCTCTTTCTTTCCTCACTCAGAGGTTCCCCCAAGCCCCCCGGGCCAGGGTGCTGTCCCTGTGCTCCAAGGGAGTGAGCCAGCTACCTGCACATTGCATCCACTCGCACTGGCTGGGCTCTGGAAGCCCTGAAACATAGGGATCAGTAAACTGCAGCAATAATCAGTTCCTGCTCTGGAAAAAAACAGGGTTTTTTCACTGGGATGCTGAAGGAGCTCACAACGTTGTGTTTTTAAGGAAGGTTAAAGGGTTAAAGAATCACAGAATGTATCTGCTGTCATGTAAGAGAACGTTTATATAACACTGCAGGCAGGTTGTAAGTCACAGAGCCGAGCTGGGAGGTGAGCTGACAAGGTCTGCCAAGCGTCTGGGACCTGCCGTCCAAATGCTGAAGTTGAGAAGGCTCAAACTTCTATCTATAAAAGATTACATTTCCTGACGTGGGAAATTAACTACCACTGAGTCATAGCATCACTTCTCAGTGTCTTTTGAAAGAGATGATTTCTGGCAGGAATTGAAATATCTGCCTCACAAAAGGAATTTTCAGGTGGACTATCTATCACAAATATATTGAAGAGGTAAATTAGTACATCAAACTCAAGGTTTTCCCAGTCTCAAGAATTTGAACTGAGAGTCTCATAATAAACTTTAGGGAACCCATATTAAATTTTATGGAGAATTGTCAGCAGCACACACTCTGAAAACTCTAACCTGTTTATGCATGCAAATTTTGGACAGTGTGTTGAAATTCCTACTGCAGATAACAATACTCACCAGCTCAGAAAGACAGTGAAAAATATGTGTCAGCATACCATCCATATCAACTAAAGAAATTTTCTTCTTTTTTTTACTTGAACCCGTGCCTTTTTCTATATGAGTGCTCATTTACAGCACTCAAACAATTGCAGAGCACCATGTTATCCATAGTTATTAACCGAAGGATCCTCAAAAACACATAAGCACTTTTGAAATAATTGGAGCTTTTCATTTGGAAGGACTCACCTAATTTATGAGATATTCCAGCATTTTTGGTATCTTCAGGCACTGACACATGGATTCTGTCATGAGTCCAGTCTTCATAAACATTTCAGCTGATAAATAAAGTAAACTGTATGTTGCAGAAGTGAGTTAACTTACTCTTTCTGATGCGTTTTAGTAACTTTAAAAAATACATATATTTAGGAATTTGCTTTCTTTATGTTTTGTCATATTTACAGAATCCTGTTCAGGATACTTTTTCAGTTCATAAATATTTTTTTAAATACAAAGATATTGTGGGACAACATCCCCTAAATTATCTCAGTGGCTCAGAGTGGCTTCAAGTAAGTTGAATTTAAATTATAAGGTCCAAATACTATAAGCAAAGCCACCATACTTCAGACATCTAAAATTTAAAAACTACATACAGGAATGACTTCGACATGCTAAACACAAAACACAGAACTCAGACTTAAGGTAAAAATATTATCCAGGAAAATTACTAGGAATTAGTAAAAAAAATAGCGTACTAGTTGATTACTGCATTTTGTGTTATTTTCCTGAATAATGCAGAATGTTATAAACACTAAACATAACTATTAAACTGCAAACAGAATAGGCAATTTATTTTCAGTACTGAATTTATCTTTAGATGATAACTAGAAGAACAAGCTTTCAGTTTATCACTCATGAAAAATACCTTGCTTTTCCTAAGCACAACAGGGTTTAGCAGCTTGAAATTGAGATAAATATTCTTTCTTATGCAGTCATAATTCATAGAAGCCTATACATTTACAAATGTTTTATCAAGGAGCTCTTCACTGGTTATTTGCTATTTCTTAATTTAGGCTTTCCAAATCTGTGGGGTGTATGTCACGTTATCATGGCCATGGTACAGATTTCACAAGGAGGAAAATTAATCCAAATAGGAAACATAGCATGTTGAGAGAGTCCCATTGGAAAGGTAGTGTTTCAGTTTGTTTCAATGTCTAAAGCCTTTGCTTTCTGTTCAATAAGCAGCATCTCAGTTATTCTCCTGATTAGAAAAACTTATATTGTGTATCTTACATGTCTTACTACTAAAATCACATTTAAAATTCAAGTGACATGTGGATTGTTTCTCATGCTATTTCCTAGGGATTTCTATAATAAAAGAGCAGTTGAATAAGCACCTATATGATTTAATATTTCTTTTTAAGAGATAGCTCTTTGTTCCTATCAAATAGAGGTTCCAAGAGTGCTCAGTTTTAAAATATTATAAATATCCCTTCCCAAAATAACCAGAGAACTGAAACACACTGTTTCTCCTAAAAAGAATTCTAGTACTCTTTTGCATAGGACTCGGTATGTTTTTAGTAAGCATTAAGCTTACTATGTATCCTTCATTAATACTGTGTGTTTTGAAAGTGGGCTCATTTACCTCTTGATTATCAGTTATAGATCTTTTTCTTCTTGTCTCCCCTTTTTTATTCCCATTTCAAGGCTCAAAACAGACTAGATATCTTTGAACAAAATATAGTACACTCTCCAGCATAAAAAAAACCAAAACATGACTCTATAATATAAAGTAATTGAGAAAACCAATCCATATCACAAGAAGGCCAGACACTTATGGCATTGTATTTTCACCTGGCCTGTCTTCATGAGGCTGGTGTTGTTGGTGCTTATGATCATCTCAGAGGTTATGGGTTTTGTCCTGGTCTTTACTTCTGAGCCATCTCAGATGAGTTCAATCATTACTGCCTTAGAAATTAGCCAAATGAAGTGTGTGTGAAAAATGTTTAGTTTTCTGTTCCCGAATTAAATATAGAGTTCTTTATTGCTCTCTCTCTCTGACTCAATTTACCCAGATGGTCCGCTGTGTGTCTGCCTTTCATGAAGTTTGTGTTTATAAACAGGTTAAATGATGTAAGCTACAATACTTAATAGTATTAAGTTCTCAACTGCAACAGTAACCAGACTTTCAACGAGATGCAAGTAGCAATAATTCACAAATTTTCTATGCATTAGACTAGACTGTCATCACTGTCTTACATAAAACTATTTCTGAACGTATTTTTGGAATCCACGTCATAACTTAATGCAGTCATCACATAATCTGAAAGAGAAAATGAATGTTATTCACTAGATGCTACAATGAAAAGCTTTACTTTTCATGAAAATGTCAGAATATTTATTTTTCCCTTCAAGTAGTACAGTTCATCCTCACCCATATCCCTGATCTGGTCCTTTTGTACAAATCTAACTTTTGCCATTTACCAAGTAATCACTTGCTTGAAAAATTTTCATCCTCTCTCAGAACTCTAAGCTCATTTTATTTCAGGTAGGAAAATACGTACCAGTTAAAATAAAGCAGCTTCACTCTTTATTTTGGCAACAAAGACACTTGCAGTTTTATAGTGAAAATCAACCTTTCTTTTGCTGCAGGTCAAAGAGATTGGCTAGAGAACATTTAGGAACTCAACATTCCCTGTAATGGAGTCTTGAAACCCTTTAACAGGCAAAGCAAACCAAAACCACACAATGGGAATTTACTCTAAGAATACTTATGTCAGGCACAAGGTAACTTTTCCATCTTTATTAAGCCATTTCACAGACACTCCACTCACTCCTTACATGGAAAAAAAGTGCAGTGTAGTTTCTTGCACCTGAATTGATTGGAATATGATATAGCTTCTAGGGAAATCAGTAAGGTAAGACACTTAATGCATGATATTGAGCCATAATTCCTTTGGGTCTTGGTCATTTCCAGTTCTCATTATGGCTTTAAATAGCTGGTGGAAAAGGTGCAGATTGGCATCTTTGATAAACTTCTGTTTATAGCAGTTAAAAGGTGACCAAAAAAAAAAAAAAAAACTTACAAAAGAAAAAGGAAAAGAAAGCCTCATGAATTCCAGTTGTTTTGTTAGAAACAAAAAGGAATGAAACTGTCATGACACAAAGTGCTTTAGCTTACTTGTGGAGGTTACATAGGAAGATTTTAATGGCTAATTTATTTGCAGGATAGTTGTTGCTGAAGGGTCCAAAGAGAAATAGGTATAGCCCATTCTGCTAGGGCTGCTAAATCATTGGAGAAAAGGAGATCTATTCCAAGATAACGATTTTTTAATCAACAAAAGATGCAAAGAAAAAGGGAACAGTCTTCAAAGAAATAGGTCCCTTCTTCAACTTAGATAATATACTGTGTTATATATTATAAGTTTCTTTTGTATCTTTCTCTATGTCTCTTTCTCTTTGTTCCCTTCTTATGGTGTGAAGATTAATTTATTACACTTTATGCCAAGAATTCCCAAGACATGCAAGAAAAAGGTAACTGATGATAATTTATAATCAATTATCCAAGAGATAGCTAAAAAAATTATCCAATTCTATGAGACCCTGAAACATATATTTTCTAACATTGCTTCTAGTTTTATTTATCTTCCTGATTTAAATCACAAAAGTAATGAAAACTGTGGAATTTCGGGTTCATATCAAAACACAACTGAATCATTACAAGTAACACTATTATAAAGATAAAAGTGCGTGTTCCCACTGCACTATTATTTTCTGCGTGACTCTGCACTAATTTCATTTTTATCAGAGAATCAGACTAATTCAGAAATTAGCTTCCCTTTGCCTAAAGGTCACAAATTAATTCATTTTAAACAAATATCAATTTTAAAGGCTGCCTGTTTGTGTTTTTTTATAAAGTTCACATTGTGACAGATGAAAAAGAAAAAGAAATAATTTGATGATATAAGAATGCAGGATTTCCTGATATTCTTAATATTTTCTATTTTAATTGAGGATGACATTAAAAGCAATATCAAAAGAATCCTGCATGGTTTTGCTTCCTTCCTTTTCCTCTTGAAGTCCAAAAAGCTCCTTTCTTACTCTGTAGATTGTCACTTTCTATGTATTTAAAATTATAACTAATATTTGCTCTCATTGTTCTTGAGAATACACAAGAGAGAATAATCTAATGCAAGTCCTAAGTTTCAGAATAAATAAGCACAAGCATAAAGTAGCAAATCTTTACAAAATTAAAATCTAAATCCTAATTTTAAGTGGCTGCTGGATTTGCCTACGGTTCACATGCAAATTTAGTCCAGGGCCACATATTACATTAAACAGCAAGATCAGAACCTCAATTTTCTTACACTACAAGAGTGGGACTAGGGCTTTTGAGACTCAAGTTCTACTTAAAGCCCCTGCCTAGACAAATTCCTTAAGCAAATGATTCAATTTTCACTTCTTTCTGCTGTTTTGCTAGTCTTCCCTATTTTGATGATATGGGCTTTATGAAGTAAATACCATAATTTGTTAAATTTTTGCATGGGACCTAGAACGATTGCTTCCTGAGTGAGCAAAATACTTTAAATAATGCAGGGTGGGTTTTTTTTTAATTCTGTGCACTGAGCTAACAAAGCTGTCATGCTTCTGTCTCTTCACCTCCCTTTTACACGCACTTCAGTGTCTGGACTGATAGAATCAAGGGTACAGAGAGATAAGATGAAGGAAGGCTTTGCCCATAATATTTCTTTGTGCCTACTACAGAAATAAGAGTGGGACTTTGCAGTCTGCCACCTGCCCTGAACTTAATTAAACCACACTTTTATTAATTGTAATGGTTTTATTAACAGATGTATTGACAGTTTATTGACTGTAGTTTATTTAAACTACAGTCTCTGCCATAGTATCCAGTTTAAGGGTTGTAAGAAAAGTTCATAAATGTTCTCATATTTTGTAGGATGCTCGAACACTGTTGTCTTGTAAAACACAAAAGATACTACTGCTTGTGCATGGAGCCACCATATTCTACAAAGCCATAAAGTCCAGACCCATAAAATATTGTGTAGGAAAAAGAGGATGTGGTAGTTCCTGCAAAAATAACAACAGTGGCACTATCTAATGTAGAAAGAAGAGAGAGGTTCGTTCCTATATAGGTATCATTGAGGTACATGTGGGGTCTGGAATCCTCTCTCCCAGACAAAGGTAATAGGTTTAACATTCCTCTTTAATCTATTCTATCTGAAGGCTGAACCTTATCTAATAACTACTTTGTGGGGGTTTCAGCATCAGGAAATGAGGATGATGCTTTCTGAGTCATTCTCTCAACTGGATCATGCCTGGATCATACTGTCAATAGCAATTTTGAAAGGGCCCTGCCTGCTCCTACTCCACCAGCAGCAGCAGCACAAGATGTGGGCACTCAAACAAAATGCAAACAGATATGTAGCTGGTTTGGCTTTGTACATTCTTCTGCATTCACTTTCAAAACAGACAGGAAGATCAATTGCTAAGTGGCTCATTACTTGTCTTTTTTTCTCTTTTATACAAAGCGAGACAATAATTTGGAAACAAGCACTTTAAAGGACGCAAGATGACATTTTATCTGCATTAAAATATGAACAAACCCTCCACACAAAACTGAAAAATAAATATTACCAACCATAACATTGTTCTCTTGGGATAGCTTCATAGCATGCTGTAGCACTGAGGCTTGGCAGAAGTTCAGGGTGTCACTGCAGAACAAAGCTGTTAGTTCACAAAACCTCCTTAGCTGTGGGCAAGAAGTTCAAAGCCATTTATAACATCACTTTTGCCGGAAGGGAGCTGGGGGATGTTTTTAATACTAGTTCTGAGGCACAGAGTAGGCACAACAGAAAAGGACTGATTTCATCACCACAGATGCATCACATAACTCTGATAACCAACACAGAGGCATTGTTTGAAATAGCTTGTTTACTGCTTTCAAACCTCAAACAAGGGTAAGTATTTATGACAGATGCAACAGGTCCATGTACCTGACATGAAGGCTTTTGCACTCACAATGCTAGTTCAGGACCAGCAGATCTTGCTGTGGTACCAGCAACTAAATTCACTCAGCCTTTCTTCCCATCATCCTTGTAGCGGGTTAGATTCAATAACCAAGCAGAAACACCAATTAATATTGTGGCTTAGTTCACTTACTTGTTTTTGTGAGATATGAATTAGGAGAAACAACAAAGCAGGCTCAAAAACTTCAAAGAGTATAAAGATAGTTTATTGTTACTAGGTAGGATTAAAAGAAAAAGGAACCCTAAGAAAGTAAAAAGAAAAAAACACATTCCTTTCTTTGTCAGCACCACCCCTCCCCCAGCCCCTATCACACCGGGGACATTCAGCCTCCTCAAAGGCTTCTCAGAAGAGAGAGAGGAGGGTAACAAAGGTGGAATTTCTGGTCAATATTAGAGTTCTTAAAAAGTCTTTCCAAACTCAAGGGAAAAGAAAGACATCTTCTCTCTGCTTCCACGTGGTTTCTGAACTGTCACCACAATAGTCTGTCCAGTTAGGAGACAGTCCATTGCACTGAGCATCCAAACATGGGGTGTTCTCAATCGCCACCATGTCCTTTAAATGGATAAAGAACAGTTTATGGTATTACAGTTCTGTACTACATTTTTGCAAAAGGATCAGTTCAAGCTCCTCGCGCCTCATGGCTCCGCCCTCTTTCCGCTGCCATCTTCTGTTCCGTCCCGCCTGACTTATTTTCTCCTTCTTCCTCCGACTTGTAATGCCGTGGTGAACAGCTTCTGTTGAAGGAAAAGCTCAAAAATATGGAACGCTTCACAAATTTGCATGTCATCCTTCAATGCTGCCAGTTGCTTAACAGTTTCTTCAGTCTGAAAAAACTGAAAATCGGTTTTTTCCAGGCCCGCGGGGAACCCTGTGGAGTGGGGGGAGGGGAAGCCCCTCCCGGATTCTTGGGAGCCGCTCAGTGGTCTCAGCCTTGCAGCCCCCATTGCTCTTTGGCTGCCTTCAGCTTTTGGGGGGGGAGGGCGATGCGTGCCAGGGTCCCCTGCCCTGGCATTTGGGAGAGGGGGCTAGGCCCGGCTCCCCCAGGGCCGGGCATGGAGCCTTCTCCCTCCCCCCACTTTTTTTTCCCAGCCGCAGGCTGGATTCAAAGAGGCTGTTCCCGCCCCTCCAGCAGGTTTAAATATGCAAAATCAGAGAAGTGCCATTGGATCAAGAGACTGCCAATTAACTTCAGCTCCAACCCACAACAGTCCTCTACAAAGCTGAGTGAGGGGGCTGAGCATAGATTTCCACAGAGATTTCCCAAACAGCCTGTTTAAACTTCATGCCTGGCTCTCCAGTATCCTTTTTTTACTGTGGCTTTGGGTCTCTATGGTTGAGCTCAGAGGAGGTGGCACAAAGAGAGGACACCTCTGCTGCCAAACTCTGCAGCATTCAGTCCTTCATACTGGAAGGCTTTGAC
Organism: Daphoenositta chrysoptera; assembly: GCA_013397915.1. Classification (NCBI taxonomy): domain Eukaryota; kingdom Metazoa; phylum Chordata; class Aves; order Passeriformes; genus Daphoenositta; species Daphoenositta chrysoptera. The sequence goes on along the minus strand of VZRO01001774.1, from coordinate 10,296 downwards.
AATTTGGTTCTAATTTCTTGCTGTGGGTATGTATAAGAAATGGCTCAGCTCCTTGAAGTCTTTCCTGAGCATCCCTCTTGAGGCAAAGAGATCTGCTCATTGCATTGGGTGCAGATGTGACCAATAAACAGAATTAATCTATTGAATTAAAGGAAGTGATGATCTTCATGAAAAATGTTGTAGCAAAATATCATTGTCCATTTCCTTCGTACCGGATATTTACAAAAAAATCCATGAAAACAAGATCTGCTTTTTTTTATGTGTGTGTTAAGTTACTTCTGGAACATGTTTAGTCTGACAAAAAGTTCTGACTGCATTCTGTGGCTTTCAGCAGCCCACAACTGAGGCCACACACTTCAATACAGCATTAGTGTGGCATGCTGTGCTACCTATGTGTTGCATATATTGCTCTACTGGTTTAAGACACACACAAAGGAATATGTACAAGTGAAAAAGGGAATAAAAGACATTTCATCCATTCAGGTGACAAAGTTTGTGTGTACTGCTGCTTGACTGAAAAATTAAGACGTTAACTTCCAGTGGTCCAGAAGGTAGCTTTAGCATTAGGAACCTGCTGTCTTCCCATGATTGTATTGTTCCTTCCAGATGAAAGTTTAAATTTGACTCTTTTGGTTTCAAGAGGGATAAGATAGCCCACAAGCCAAGACAGAGGTAAGTTAGCAGAATACAAGTGCAGTCTGCACATCCAGTTGCACATTTATCCACCAATTACCCATTGCTGATCATGACCTGTTAGGTGGGATGGCAGAACCATCACTGGCTAGGTGGAGACTGTGAAGTTCTGGTTTTGGCAACTCCTCTTTCCTGCTGTTGAGGTGAAACCAGAGATCCTGACTTGCCCTTCCTAATTTGTAAGCTTCAAAGTCTAATATGGATGCATGTGCATAATCCCTATACCTTATTTACTAGCTTCAGTTTTAATTTTGTCAAATAGAGATAATTGGGTACCAGCTGCAACAATCTAAATACAAAACTCATAACAAACCTTAAAAGGTCTGTTGAGTTCAGCAGTCTACTTTTCGGTATGATCCACATGTCACAAATTGGTTAGGTAGTTTCCTGGAGTTACTCAAGTGTTTTCTTCAGTTTTGTCTCCATTTCAAACTAATCCAAGGTTTCTCAAAGGCTTTTTCTTATATGGCCATGGAAAACATTTTTTTTTTTTCTGTACTAACTGCACTGGTGAGAAGCTGTTTCTAACATTTTCCTCAGCTAAACATGCACACTGGCATGTTAAATTTTAAAAATTGAACTGTTACTCCATTGAGACAGCAGAGTTTTTACCTGCTGAGTTCAGCAGTGAAGAGAAATCCCACAACAATCACATTGGTGTAGGTAAATGTAAAGACATGCACCTTGGGAGAAGCCATCCACACTCAGAAGAAAAAATTCACAACTGAGGGCTGCAAGAGAAGATATTTTTATACTGACTACTGAGCTAGACAGACTGCTATTCTGATCCAGCAGGGCATATAAAACATAACTTCATAAGTCTTCTTGAAATGAGGGAAAGGGCTTCCACACAAAATTTTAAATTCCATCCCACTTCAGTGATCTTCTAAAATATTTTAAATGGGTACACTCCAGAAATAAATTAATGCAATTCTGCCCTATAGAATAGTCCAATAGTCATTCATAGCAGCAAGGGGTCTAGGAAGGTAGATTAGAGAATAAGTGCAAACCTGGCATTTCACAAAAGAGATTAATAGATATTTGTAGACAGAACTGCCTGTTGCCATTATTAGATATCCTTAGGTAAGATTGTACAAAACAGCACAAGCTGTAATGTTATTATGTTTTCACTAGAACAGGATTATATCAGATTTAACATAACATAGCTGTAATGTGTCACACCAGCTCTCACAACTAATCTGGAAGCAAAACACAAAATAGCAGACATGTTAAATGCGAGCTTCCTGTACCCAGTGTTAAATGTCCTTTTACATGAGAGGAACACGGGAACTATTTTTTATGTGCAGATAAGTTCTAAAACTTTGAAGCCAAAATTGGAGTAAACCAAGTTAATCAAGGAAAAAATTCAATGGTTTCTGTTCTAAAGATGTTGGAATTGCTGCAAGGAGTCCCTCTTTTAAAAAATCGTAAAATCATGGATTCAATAAGGTTGGAAGAGACCTCTAAGATTACATGGAAGTAGCTCATTACAAATACTGAAACAAGTTGGCATGATTATAAAATGCTCTGAAGCACTGTTTTGCTCTGCCATATGCTAAAGCTTTCCATCTTTTAGAACAAATTGTAGCTATTGTTCTCTGAATCACATTTAATTTGGCAAAGATTTTTTGAAAACATCATTGTATGCGTTTATCAGTGAATTAAGTATTCCTTTGAATAGTGCTGTATAAAAATGAAAGTAATGGATTCAACTTTTTCAGCAATCAGATACAGGATAAAAGTTGCTAGTGTGTTCCACAGAGTGAAACATTAATCATTTTTGCTGAACATAGATTTGGAAGACACCCTTTGAGATTTCTTTCATGCACATATTTGATTACTTCTGCCACAATTAATTACACAAGCAAATAGAACCATTTAACAAGCTGAGAATGTGGATCTACATGGCACAAATAGTTCCTTTCAATCCTCGATGACATGAACTTTCAGGTTCAGGACTGGAGCCAAAAGTCTTTCTATCGATTTCAGTGTCTGGAACAGATACAGAAACTGTAACCCCTCTAAGCCAAAGAGCAGTCTGAGTCATTCTTAGAGCTCTGCAGCCTGACTCTGCTGAATTCAGCACAGACCCTGCTGAATTCAGTAGCCTGGCTTATTGCATTTTCCTGAGACTGCTGGAAGCGCTAGACACATTGTCTGCTCATTATCCAGTCAGTAGTGCTATGGGCACACTCCTCACCAGTTCGTAAAGACAAGTCCCTTTTCTTTTTTAATTTCTCTTTAGAAAAGAAATGGAAGTGAGCCATTCTCAAATGTACTTCCTCCTATGTCTCCCAAATGGCACTACTGGTGAAACATTTGTTTCATTTGTTTTAACTGGTTATCTTCAGTGCTGCTTATTTCCACTTGTCCTTTTTTTTTTTTTATACAAACCAACATTAGAGAAACATATTGCTTCTTTCATGGAGGACAAGTTTTAAATGGGCTTCTCATGGGTTTCCATGAAAGCTCATTAAAAAGTCATCCGAAGGAGAAGAGAAACATATGATGTGCAGTCATAGCAGAATTTCAAGTGCTGGACATAAAAAGTACATTAGTGAAAAGTACCTACCACAAAACAACACCTGTAGTCAAGTATTTCTGAATAAAAAGTGCATAAATAACCTCATAGGAAGAAAAGCTTTGTAGGGATATTCTTCTGAAAACACAGGGTCTTGACTCTTGATTGAGTTACAGATCAGTAATTTGCCCTAGCATGCTCTTTCTGGGTGGCCATGGCTGAAATTCAAGACATCACACGCCACAGCTCACTCCATCCACGTTCCCAACAGCGAGAGCTACTTCTGAGCTGGAAACTGTGTGAACAACCATACTGGCATCATGCTGTGCTCAGGCTAAAACTCAGCCTTGAGGCTGAGCTCAGGAAGAGAAGCGTAGCAGCTTAGTTTTGTAATTTCCACTTTATATTGGACCACTTGGTAGCACAGGCAGAGAAAGGCAGATGTGACTGGCCCCGTCCGTGCAGAAATAGCTCTCTTCTTGGGAGCACAGGGTGAGCTCCCCTTGGAGGGTTTGTTAGTGGAGAGGGAGAGATGGAGGATCCCTACCCTTGTTTGCAGTGTTTATGAGATGGGTGTTTTTAGCAGAGCTCAGTGTCTCTTGACCCGCAAAGCTCATGTCTCAGACGTCTCATATGCTGTTGTTTATATTACTGAGATTAGTAGGCAGAAGACCGCATGCTTTTTGTGGAAATTGAAATAGTGTTTCCTGTTGGGCACTTGACATATTCCTATATATTATTGAAATCCATGGGGGATTGGGTGGTGGTGGGGTTTTTTCAGTTTACTCATTATCTCCCGTCTTAACCGTATTGATTTTGTTCTCCCTTTTATTTTGCTAGAAGGCATCTTGGACTGAAGTCTCATGAAAGAGACATTTTAATTACCTCACTTTTTTTTTTCTCTTTGTGAATCCTTCAAGCATTATTGAACTCAACTTGTTTTTGACTTATTCTTCACTCTTTCAAAGTCTGTTTTCTCAGAAATCAATATTTGATCCTGTAGCCACATTTAAACTGTGTTCAGTTCACAGGCTTATAAGGCTGTGTCCTGTGAAGGAAGGATTAACATGAAATGAGCACGGGACAAGCCTTAAAATGAACTTCTGTATTTTGAAAGGATTACATTAAGATGCACAGATCTGCATTGCAGAGTCAAAGCTTTACACTGAAGTGAATTTTGTTTGTTGAAACAATAGTTACATTATCATTTTCCAGATTTCCTAATTTATGAGCTTTCAGTCCAGATTTGGACTCATGTAACAACAATGTAAATTCAGACTAATTGCTTACTATGTTGGGAGCTTTTTCCTCAACAACAGGAACAAAACCATCCATTTTTCATTGTATCTCTGGGACCAGTACCATTGCCTGACTTGGAGTACTGGAGTCAAGCTCATTTCATGGCAGAGAAAGAAGAGAAAAAAGAAATACTCTCCACCATTCAGCATTTCTCTATGTAACTTATAGGGCCCCAACAACACATAGGTGGGGTTTTTAGAACAAGTTTTCATATCAGTTTCTACTTAAATAGTCTAGGACCGACAAACCAGACCAATCTGTTCTATACTAAGATAATCCTTAGTATACTAATACAGTATACTAATCCATATTAACGATTTGATCTCAGCTGAAGTTAACCAAGCCATCCACCTCTTGCCTAAGAGTATTTGAGCTGCATTTTCAGAAAATTAGCAGAAATTTGGATTACCTGATGTTTTGAATTACTACTGCCATATAAAGTAATAGAGAGGATTTTCAGAAAATGTCATGAAAATCACATCCTAAAGCCAAAGGCCTTTGAGAAATTCTACAAAAATTAAAGTTGAATTTGAGAATTTAAAGTGATTTAGTTAAATGTAAAATTTCTGTCTAGACAGACAGAACAAATTCTCAGCAACTGAGTCTCAGACAGTCAAATATTCTTGTGAATATGAAAATCAAATACTACCATATTAACTTTGACTCTTACCAAAAAAGAATTGGCACCTACTTTCATGGAGAATAATATCAATTTATTTAAGCACAATTGTAGATGTCTTGTAAGTCTGTAAATGTGACAATGTGGCCTTGTTTGGCCACCCCTAAATTGTGTTGGTCCAGTCTGTGTATTTCATCTCTTCACAGTTGTACAGTATCCTTCTTTGTTCCTCTTTATGCTAAAACGTTGAGTCCCAAAGCTATAAAAATCAGGTAGTTTTATGTTAGCACCAAAGTTTCTTTTTTAAAAAATAATTAGGGGTTTTTTTTTTTGCTTCTGAAGATGAAATTCTAAACCCCTTTGTAAACATCCAGGGTTTGAATTAAAAAACAAAATAAACATGATTCCCTGTCAGAGCTCCAGAAGGCCAAGCTCCTAGACAGAGGAATCCCATAGGCATGATTGTTAGTCTGCTTTTGAAAACCTCTTGCAATTCCCTGCAGTAAGAAGTATTTAAAATAAAGAGGAGCAAACTTGGTTGGATGCCCACCAGTAACAGAGAAATAAAGTCTTGATTTCCTGTAGAAGAGAAAAGCCCATTAAAACAAATAAATAGCCTTCCACTGTCTTCAGTTTTATCAGACATCTTTATATTGTAAAATTGTGAATCCCTTTTCATTTTTTTAAAATAATTGATAAACATACTCTTCATATTCCTCCATTTGTATAAGATCATTTTCTCTTTCTTGTTTCCTCCAGAAATCATGTAAGATTGAGTGAAAATTTCACTGCAAGGATACATCAGATATCAAGAGCATTTTTTGGAAGAGGTAATCTTATATATGCGTGCTTTCACTGCTTTGAAGACTGTATTTCTGAAAGAGAAATTTACTTGCTCTACAAAAGATATTATTTTTCAAGCTACATTTTTTCTTATCAGTAAGTCATCTCTTCTTTGATGGAAAATATCCCCTGTAACTGGAAAGAAGGTTCAAGGAATATTAATTTTAATTCCTTTTTCTTGAAAAAAATGTGCATCAAATATATCACTTTGGTCTTGTTTTTAGGTGCAAAAAGAGAGAATTTAGTTCCTTGAAAAAAAATTTACAGAAATCTCCTTCTCTATTAAAGTGCTTGTGCTTAGATAAATGAACAATGCATGGAACACACAGAAAGAACCAGTTGAATGATGCATCACAAATAAATAAGTGCAAACACCTACACTAAGAAAATGACATTTTTTTTTAATTATGTGAAATAGAAGCACTTCAAATTAGGTTGAGCATCTTTTACAGAAATTCTTCCCTAAGAGCTGAAGCCATAGAGCATCCAAAAACATGAAATTACATGAGGACAGTTGGTGTACTTGTGTACCTCTTTGACCATGGTGAGTCTTCCAGAAAAGAACTTGTATGTGATTTAAAAGGAAAAAAAAAGACGTTGTTCTAAAATTAAATGCCATTTTATCATCCTAGCGAAGTCATAGTGTCTGCTTGGAGAAAATAAGATTAAATTAAATCACTAATTTCAGTCCCACAAGGGTTTAGCATGAGAACCCATTTCTTACTTGTCTTCTGGCCCTTGTAGGGATGTTCAAGGAACTTTCTTCAAACAGAGTTTTGAAGATTAATTACTTAGTGTTTCCCAAGTGTATGCAACGTATTTATAATTCCAAACATTTGGTATTCAACAGGATGAGAACTAATCTAAAATATTTTTGACAGCCTTCAGAAACCTGGCAGTCCACTCAGCAGATTTTTCTACTGGTTAGTTCCAAAAAGCTCTACTAAATTCTATGCTACTGAGCACTGTCTTCATCTACAAAAAGGTGATAGTTATCCTTGTATTTATTGGTAGCCTTGCCATCCACCACTGTCAAAGTGAAAACAAACCCACATTGTCTGTTGATGCAACTTAATACAAATCAAGGTGTAGATTTTGACATGTTCATCACTTTCAGCTGGTTTTATGTACATTACAGTATTTTTACTAAAACAGTATCTCTGAACAGTGTTCAAGGTACATTAGCTTGGCCAGAGTAGCACATAATATCCTTGCTAACTCACATGTTTTGTGGAACACTATTATGCATTCCTACGTAAATGTACTTTCTGTTGTGTACTGTTCAGTATTCTGCAGTGGTGCTTCTTTGACTTGTCTAGGAAAAAAATTTATTATTACATTTTATGCTACTACATTGGCGCCCTTTTTTCAATTTAATTGGTTTAAAAACTTACAAGTTCTCTACTTCCTCAGTTTTCTGTTCACTTTAATTATTACATATGTTGACCGCACTTGAAATGACAAAAGACATCTGAATTTGTGGAAACTGTGTGCTGTTTGGCAGAATGTGTTGGGTTTATTGTTTTGATAGAAAAATTCTTCAGTGTTACCTTCATTTTCTTAAGCACTTTGCTTTTAAAAGTCACTTTATTAATAAGTGCCTTGGAGATTCATACATTTATAGCATTGTTGATTTTAGTTTTTCACCTCTTCCACTGCATCGAAGAAGATTCACCTATCACGAGAAAATTTGCATTAAATTCATATAAGAAACCATTCAACACACATCAGAAACAATACAGTAAGAATAATGCTTAGTCGTTTTCCAACAGTCCCCAAATAAAGTATATTTTTTAAAAAATTGGAAATTTGGATGTGATTAAGATTTTCAATGATAACATTTTCAGGTCTGAGCTCTCCTAATATGCTCATAAAGCATACAGTATTGCAGCATTGGGCACTAAACAAAACCATTCAAAGTCATAGACTACTGCAGTGAAAAAGAAATTAAATGTTCCTTGGAACATACATTTGCTACAAAATTCAGAGAAATGAATTTATAGTTTCAGAAAAAGGTATGAATTTCCACAAGTATACTTGGATCTGACAAATATCCATGCAATCAAGCCTAGGCAGCTACTGATCCTCATTTCTATTCCTTTTGAATTTTTCCTAGATTTTTCACTGGAAATGGTTATGCTATTATTTGTCATCACATGTTGTAGCTTATGTCCAAGCATGCATTATGTGATACTAAATTTCATGACCTTGCTCCTGCCTTACTGAAAAAAAAAAAAAGTTGTTGAACTATGGCTATCTCTACTAGTTATAAGTAGGAAGCCCAGACGATTTTACATCAGGCAAGATGTGAAAGAAGAAAAGAGCACAGAGCACAAGAGTGAGTGTGCTGAATTAATAAAAAGCTGGTAACGCCAGAATTCAGAAGTGAAACTCCCACATGAAATGATACAAAAAACCAACATGAAAGTGGGAGGTCAGAAGATGGCAACTCAGGAAGATCAAGGATCAGCTTGCTCACTGGAACAAAGGCTGAAACGTCTTCATCTCCTTGGGCATAGCTTGGACAGCAGGCATGAGGGAAGGTAAGCATACAGATGTCTGGCCTTGGAGGATGGAAGGAGGAACCCTGCTCTCAACACACTTGGGAGTTAGCTAAGAAAATCATTGAGGTATAAGTCATGGGTATAATTCTGTTTTGAAGTCTCCACCCATGGTAAACAGACGCCCAAGCAAAACTGACTCAGAAATCTGAGGATTTACAATACTATTTGTAAACAATAATAATTTGCCTCTTGACTATATACAAAATCCCAAACCAGGAGTGATGTACAGCAATCTAAATAGAAATTCAGGCCAAAAAATCAAGAAAGAATACCCAAAGCCTAAACAGGCACCCCCACCAATGCCTTAAGCACAATTAGAGCACCATCAAGTCTAGCACAATATTTCCAATTAATCCACATGCCCTAATATTTTTCAGGGCTTTACTAAAGTCCAGGGAGACAACTTCCTTTCCTTCATCCATGAAGCCATTCATACACATCTGCCATTCCATTCTAGATTAAATGAGAGCTCTGAAGAGAATCCTTGCTGACCTCTTAAGTCAATATCTCTTCCTAGTCTGGGCGCGCGTGGCTCAAGGGTTCAGCCCTCGCCCGGATTCTGAGGGAGAGCCCTCGACTGTCGGTACCCAGTAAAGGGGGATGGGAGAGATCCCAAAAGTAACCACAGGCAGGAGCCTCTGCACAGAGCACCACGACAGCAGCGCCGGCAGGGGAATGCCGCAGGAGCAGGGGTGGCAGAAACGCACTGGCGGCATGGCGAAGAGAGCAATAAAGAGGCGGGGATCTGGTCTGGATTCCAGGAGGGTTTATTCTCAGGAGAACCAGGGACCAAATCCAAAAATCAATGGGTGGCACAGGGTTTTAAAGGGGGGAGGTACAAGGGTAGGTGCAATAACTGTAACCAATGGGGGAATAAGATGGAAGCGTCCAGGGTNGAATAACACGGGAGGGTCCAGGGCATAACATTGAAAAATCTTGAAGGTCCAGGAGGGAGGGTCCACAGCAGTATCAAATGAGGTACCGAGTATAGAAGAATATTCCAGAAACAGGGCAAGGTAACTGGGCTNGAAAAGTTCACTCAGTTTTTCTTTCGCACCCAGGCTTAAAGGCACAGAATTCATCTTCTGGGCATAGGGTGGTGATAGGGGACACACATCACAAAGTCACTCCAAGACACCAAATAATAAATGAGTAGACAAACGCGTGCACCGCAACATCCTAGCTCTTAACACTTTTACCTCAGCTGTGGAGTGCCATGGGGGTTTAGTGGGATGACATTTCAGAAGCAAAGTGAGGGCAAAAAAAGTTCCCATAGCAACTTCAGAGCTACAAGGGAAATACTAGAAATGGAAGAAAAAGATAGAAGTTATTGAGGCTTGATGCAGACAATTTATGTGGAGTGAGAGAAGGGTTAGGTGAGAGCGTTCCTCTATCACTGAAATTCAAGAGGGAGACTTTTTGCAAGGTAATAAGAAGGGATTTAATAATAGTACTTAGGATAAGAAGTAATAAAGGTGTGAATAAGGGATAGGCATAATTCACTTGAGAATTGATTCTTGTGTGCATTGCTACAAAAACATTAACAGAGAGGGGTACAGAAAACGTGTAGTGGAAGAAGATTATAGCTGAATCTTAATGCTTATCTTAATGATAACCATGGACATGGTTATCTTTTTCTTTTAAGACTGCACAAAGAAACTTTTCATCTTCACTTCTGTTCGGAATGAAAAGAGGCAATTCTTTGCCATTGTTAGGCATCTATACACTTAAAAGGCAGATGTAGTAAAATCAGTTGT
>VZRO01001773.1:0-14344 GCA_013397915.1 Daphoenositta chrysoptera | reverse complement strand
CTCCAAATTCCTGTCCCTGATCCATCCTGGCCCAGCCTCTCCTTTTTCTGGGGAATCACCCAGCCAAGGCCCAGCCTGGGTAAACCCCAGCCTCTTCCCCATCAGGAGGGATAAAATCCCGATGGAAAGGGATGGAGCTGATGGGCAGGAGGAGCTCCCACCCCGATCTCTCCTCGCTGCTCAATCCAAGCTCCTTCCCATCCACGGAGCCCCTAATTCCCAACAAATCAGGCGTCCAGTGGGACGCGGGGTGTGAGGAGAGGGATGTCCCCTGGAGAGGACAATTCCCACCTGTGGTGAGGCCAGGGGGCTGTGGCTGTCCCTAGGGGGAGGTGACCACCAGGGACAGCCCTGACGGTGTCCCCCCCTTGCAGGCGACGTCCACGTCGGCATGGCTGACCGCAACGGGCAGCTGGAGGTGGACGTGATCCAGGCCCGGGGGCTGATCCCGAAGATGGGCTCCAAGTGCATCCCGGGTAGGTGGCCGTGGGAGGAGGGGCTCAGGGATGGAGGGGGGCGGGTGCCGTGCCGGGATCACCCCCTGATCCTGCCCCACGTCCCCGTTTCTCCCCGTTTCCCACGGCAGCCACCTACGTGAAGGTTTACCTGCTGGAGAACGGCGTCTGCCTGGCCAAGAAGAAGACCAAGGTGGTGAAGAAAACCTGCGACCCCTCGTACCAGCAGCCGCTGCTCTTCGAGGAGAGTCCCCAGGGCAAAGTCCTGCAGGTGGGCAGGGACACCTTCCCCTGTCCCGGGTGGCTCCAAGCCCCGTCCAACCTTTCCTTGGACACTGCCAGGGATGGGGCAGCCACAGCTTCTCTGGGCTGGGATGCCCTCCTTGGAGCTGGGTTGTCCTCCTTGAGGTCTGGGTGCCCTTCTTGGGGTCTGGGGAGGCCTGCTTGGGGTTGGGATTGTCTTCTTGGGGTTGGGATTGTCTTCTTGGGGTTGGGATGCTCTCTTTGAGGTCTCAGATGTTCTCCTTGAGGTCTGGGATGTCCTCCTTGGGGTTTGGATGCTGTCCTCAAGGTCTGGGATGTTCTCCTCGAGGTCTGGGATGTCCTCCTTGGGGTTTGGATGCTCTCCTTGAGGTTGGGATGCTCTCATCAAGGTCTGGGATGTTCTTAAGGTCTGGGATGCTCTTCTCGAGGTCTGGGATGCCCTGCTTGGGGTTGGGATGTTCTCCTTGAGGTGGGGATGCTCTCCTCGGGGTTGGGATGTTCTCCTCGAGGTCTGGGATGTTCTCCTTGAGGTGGGGATGCTCTCCTCGAGGTCTGGGATGTTCTCCTTCAGGTGGGGATGCTCTCCTCGAGGTCTGGGATGTTCTCCTTCAGGTCTAGGACGCTGTCTTTGGGATCTGGAATGCCCTTTTTGGGATCTGGAACGCCCTGTGCCAGGGCCTCCCCACCCTCACAGGGTGAGGGGAGCAAGGACAGGGATCCCCCGAACCCTCCCTGCATCCTTCACACCTCCCCAACCCCGACCGCCGCAGGGTTTTTTCCCAGTTTTTCCATCCGGGCACACCGAGTTTGCCAGGATTTCCCCGGAATTCCCACCCAGCGCCATTAACCCTTTGCTGCCCGCAGGTGATCGTCTGGGGCGATTACGGGCGCATGGACCACAAGTGCTTCATGGGGATGGCCCAGATCATCCTGGAGGAGCTGGATCTCTCCAGCGCCGTCTCGGGCTGGTACAAACTCTTCCCAACCTCCTCCCTGGCCGACTCCAGCATCGGACCCCTGACCCGCCGCCTCTCCCAGTCCTCCCTGGAGAGCTCCACCAGCCCCTCCTGCCCGTAGAAGCTGGGATTGGGAAGGAGACATCCAAGGAGACCAAGCAGAACTGGTCGTGGAGAGCTGTAAATATCCTTTTTTTTTTTGGTTTTGGTTTTCTTTTTTTTTTTTAATTTTCCATCTCCTTCCCCAAAAAAATCTGCCCTGGATGCCCTCCCCGGGAAGGGAGAGGGAGCGAGGGCCGTGTGTGAGGCAGGGGGGAAGGAGAGGCGAAAATCCCCTCCAAGGGCTGCGACTGCCAACGACCCCAGACTGTTCCCAGACTCGTCCTGGAAGCTCCCAGCTTCTCTCTCCCAACCCCGCTGGGAGCAGCTCCGTCTGGCTGAGGACGAGGTTCCTTCCCTCCCATTCCCTTTCCCTGCCTCCGAGGAAAAGGTGGGAAAAGCCCCACCGAACTCAGACCGATTCCGACTCAGCACTACTTTTGTTTTCTGAGGAATGTAGCATCTTCTCTTATGTAGCTTCGCCACGTGCTGACAACACACTCACTGCAATATCCAAGAGAACTCCGGGTGGACCGGGAACATCTGCCAGTCTCATCCCCTTTGGTCGCTTTCCCAGCACTTTTGGTGGCCATTTCCCTGCCTTTTTTCCCTGATTTTTGGTTTTTTTTTTTTCCCGGGAGCATGTAGCCTGTGACCATTGCCAAAGCAAGAGGGGATGGGGGAAGGGGCGTTCGCGTCCCCTCAGCGTCCGCCGGGCTTCTCCTCGTGTCTCGCCGCTGACCGCGCTCGTGTCCGGCCAAAACCAGACCCAAAGGACAAACTCTGGGAATGCCTCGCGGGAGGCGGGAGAAGGCGACCCAACGGAGCGGGAATACCGGGATCCTGGCGGATCAGCGGCCTCCCAGACCCTCCCTTCCCAGCTGGAGGGCTGGGATGCTCTCCTTGAGGTCTGGAATGCTCTCCTTAGAGCCGGGATGTCCTCCTTGAGGGCTGGCTGTCCCTCCTCGCGGGCTGGGAAGCCCTGCTTAGGGTTGGGATGCTGTCCTTGAGGTCTGGAATGCTCTCCTTGAGGTTGGGATGCCCTCCTTGAGGTTGGGATGCCCTCCTTGAGGTTGGGATGCCCTCCTTGAGGTCTGGAATGCCCTCCTTGAGGTTGGGATGCTCTCCTTGAGGTTGGGATGCCCTCCTTGAGGTTGGGATGCCCTCCTTGAGGTTGGGATGCCCTCCTTGAGGTTGGGATGCTCTCCTTGAGGTTGGGATGCTCTCCTTGAGGTTGGGATGCCCTTCTTGGGGTCTGGAATGCCCTCCTTGGAGTAGGATGCCGTCCTTGACGGCTGGGATTCCCTCCTCAGGGGTTGGGATACCCTTCCCAAAATCTTGGATCCCCTCCTGGAGATGCTCTCCTCGGAGCTGGGATCTCCCCTCCTCCTCCTCCTCCAGACCGGGCTGTCCTCCTGGAGGTGTGGGATTCCCTTCCCGGGCTCTGGGATTCCCTTCCCGGGCTCTGGGATGCTCCCCTCGACGTCTGGGACATCCTCCTGGGGGTTGGGACGCCCTTCTGGAGAGCTGGGATGCCCTCCTGGACACTTGAATTCCAAGCAGGAACAGAATCCAACCCCGGCTTGCTCCAGGGGAACATCTCACGAGCAGCTCTGGAATTCTGGGCACGGACGAAGGACCAGGAGTTCCTTAGCGGGATGAGCGTTTTTGGGGTTTTTTTGTTCGTCCGTTTAGTTTGTTTTCCCAAGCAGCATTTTGGTTCCCTCCGAGGGATCCAGTTCTTGTAGCAATCCCGGGAATTACGGAAGCTTTTTTTGAAGGTGCCTATTGAAATTTGCTGAAATTACTCAGGGGAGACACCACTAGAAACTCTTGGTTTCTTCATCAAATATTCCTAAATCCAATGACTGTCCTGAAGGATCAGTTCCCAAAAGAGAAGGAACAAAATCCCGACACACCGAAAGACGAGGAGTTTTTAGAGACTGGAAGAGGACAAGAGGTTCACGGGGAATTTCACGGGGCTGGCTCTGACCTTCAGTCTTCACCACAAAGCGCCCCACAGCGTGGTTGGGGTTTTTATAGGATTATTTCTTGGCAAAACACGGAATTCCACGATGCACAGAGCACAACAAACCCACCTGGGCTTCTCCTGGTGGCACCGGGAATGAAGAACCAGCTCAGCCACAAAGGAACAAACCCAAACCTGAAGGAAAAGACTGTTGGGATGAAGCTGTTCCCTCCACAAACCCAACCCCAAACCTGGGGGTCCATAAAACCAAACTTGGGAGTCCTCAACTCCAAATCTGGGGTCCACAAATCCAAATCTGGGGAGTCATAAATCCAATCCTAGGGGTCCACAAACCCAAACCTGAGGGTTCACAAATCCATATCTTGGGATTCACAACCCCAAATCTGGGGTTGGAAAACCCCAAATCTGGGGATTCACAATCCCAAACTTGGGGGTTCACAAATCCAGATGTGGGGTCAACAAACCCAAATCTGGGCAATCATAAACCCAGGGGGTTCACAAATCCAAACCTTGGGGTCCAGCAACCAAATCTGGGGGTCCACAAACCCAAACGTTAAGGTCCACAAATCCAAGTATAGGGGTTGACAACCCCAAATCTGGGGGTCTACAAACTCAAACTTTGGGGTCCACAAAGCCAAATCCAGGGAAACATAACCCCAAACCTGGGGGTCCTCAACCCCAAATCTGGGGTTCCACCAACCCAAATCTGGGGGTCCACAAACCCAAACCTTGGGGTTCAGAAATCCAAATCTGGGGTTCCACAAACTCAAATCTGGAGTTCCATAACCCCAAAGTTTCACAGCCCCAAATCTTGGAGTCTACAACCCAAATCTGGGGGTCTACAAACTCAAACTTTGGGGTCTACAAACCCACTCTGGGGGTTCCACAACCCCACACCCGTGGCCAGCAGGACTCGGCTGTGCCGTGGCCGATTCAGGCACCGCCACAATTTCGGCACCATCGTGACGGGGACTCGGAGCTGCTGCCGGACTTTGCCAGCTCCAAACCACCGAGAAGGGAATTGGCCGGATCCCGCAGAGCTGGGATGGGGAAGAGTTCAGTGAATGATGAAGGGTGAAATCCTCCTCTGCTGGTTGGACCGTGGGCAGCGATTCCTGGATGGAGACCTCTGGGAATGTGGGATGCCCTGAACCTCCGGTGTTTGGGGGACAAACTCGGTGCCCTGAGTGCTGAGACAGGAACAAACAATGGCTTGGACTCGATGTTCCCTCCTGGGCACGGAGCAATTCCACCAGGCCGACGGAATCGTGGCAAACGGAATTCCTGGGTGAGCCTGTGCTGGATTTTTGACTCTCCTTGAGGGAAAGCATCCCAGAAGGAAAAGCTTTCCTCTCCTCTAAGCTGCCGCTCTTCCCTCTGCCTTCACCACCTCGATCCCAACGGGAAAGCTCCAAACCTGCCGTGGTGGTGGCACTGGCCCACGCGGAGCAGGAGCGTGGGCAGAGCAGGGAGCTGAGCAGGGACGTTCTGCTCCCGGCGTGGGCACAGCTTCCCGCCCCCTCCGCATTCCCGGCCCGCCGCATTCCCGCTTCCCTGCTCCCGGCCCTGCCAGGAACATCCCACGGCTGTGCCGTGACGGGGAGCAGAGGCGGGGGACGAGCGGCAGAACGCGGCGACCACGCGCTCCCGAGGGCCAACAAAAACATCCCTGGGCTTCTGCTGGAAAAATCCCGGTGAAATTCCACCTGGGAGCAAGGAAACCCGAAGATTTTGGCTCGCGGATGGCTGAGGATGAGTTGGGGGGTGACGAGGACAAAGTGCAGCCCAGGGATTCCTCCTGCTCCTGGAGAAGTGGGAATGCCGTGGAGTGACACCAAAATCCAACAAAATATTCCCTCCTTCCCTTCCAGCTCCCCAGGAGCTGCCACTCACTTCCCAGTGGGAATGACCCACCTTAAACTGGTGTGGGAAACCCAAACTGGGGCAAGAGCCGGGATTGTGCCACGTTGGGGTTGCGACATCAGCTCCTCATTTCTCAACCCCCCGGGGCCTCGTAGCAGACATTTTCCTTCCTCAAACAACGAGAAAAACACGGCCACGACACCCAGAAATCCCAGACTCAGCCCTATGCCAGCTCCCGAGAAAAAGAACTTTATCCCAGGATAAATTCCTGCACTCCAAGACTGGTTTTTTGTTGTTTTTCCGGGGGAATATTTTCCCGCAAAGGGCATTTTTGATGTGCAACGTGATTTGCAAAAGTGGCCACGCTGGAAGGAATTGTTTGATGATTTCCTCTGCTTTCCATCAAGAAAAGAAATCCAAACCACTGGATTTGCCAGAGATTTTTTCCTGGAAAGAGGAATTAAATGGAATTAAATCAGTTTTGTAGCGCCTTTGACACCCAGCCCCCAGCAGAGAGGAGCAGCCCCCACCTGACACTGCCAGAGCTGAAATCCAAACCCCCAGCCGGAATCACGAGGATGGATTTGACCAAAATATCCTGGGAATGATGCTGAAACATCCCCTAATGCCCGATAAAATCCACACAAAGCACAGAGAACGCTCCAAGATTCCAAGCCTGAGTTATCCCTGGTTTTACACCAGCCTGGAATGGGCTGGATTTGCCAAAGTCTGGTGAAAATTTCCAAGACAAATTCCCTGAACCTACTGCCACAGAGCGCCGGAGAGGGCGGGAAGAATTCCCTGCACCTTTCCCAGCTCTGCCAACCTTTCCTCCAGGAGCTGGCAGCTCCTGGTTCCAAACAGAGCAGGAATTCCTCAGGAATGGGATCAGGATTCCCTCGGCTGACCGGGAATTTCTTCTTGGGAATTCCAGCCAGGATCTGCATTTTTGTGGGATGAGATTCCACAATTCCCACCTGGACTCACAAACCTCCAGTGGGACAGGAATGATTTTTCCTGATACAAAAGAATTCCCTAAAAAAAAGCTGTGCCAGGGATGTTTTTCCAGGCATAGAATTTTTCTTCCAGTTGACTCAGACTCTTCTTTCCGGATGGATGGGAAATTCCTGGACAATGCACACAGGGGAACCTCTGGAATGTGTGGGATTGGCCACTGGTCTGGAAAATACGGAATTGTGCATGTCAAGGAATGGAGTCCAGGCTGAATCCAAAGCCTAAATGTGTTTTTCCTCACGGATGGGAAGAGCTCTCCCTGCTTTTCCTTCGGGATTTCACGGCTGCAGATGGATCTGGAGAATTCCCTGCAGGAACAGCAGGGTTTGCATCGGCCTTTCCCAATGTTTTTGTAGCAAAGCTGTTCCAACTGGAAGTCTTCCCTCTGCTCCACAGGATCCCAGACTGGTTTGGGTGGGAAAGACCTTAAAATCCATCCAATTCCAGCTTCCAGAGGCTGCTCCAAGCCCCATCCTGGGACACTTCCAGGGATGGGGCAGGATTTCTCTTTCATGGACAAAACCCCCTCCCAATCCTTGGCTGGTTTGTTAAAGGTGTGAAAATCCTTTTTAGGAGTTGAAAACCTGCAGGAAAGACTTTTTAGAGAAAAAAAAGCATCCCAAATAAACAGGGTTGGAATTTTGGGGGTCACTCCATGAGCGGGTGGGACAATCCCGCTCACCTGAGGAAGATTTTGGGTTTCAAAAGACTTGGAAAAGTGTCCAGCCAAGGAAGGGCTCAAGCGTTGGTCTGGGTGTCTGAGGAACCTCCATGCTGTGGGACCCCCGAGCATCCCTCAGGAACACCGGGATGGACTCCAGGAATCCGGGAGGATCCGGGAGAATCCAGGGGATCCCAGTGCTCCCCCAGGGCCCGGAGCTGCCGTGACGCCCGTGCCCGGCTGGAGCTCCGGTTGTTGCTATACCTCATCCTTTTCTTTTCCTTGGATCCTTCCCTCTTCCCTCGGTTTCCATTCCTTTAGGACCCAGAGCTTCTGCACTCGGCCACATCCAGGTTTTTTTTTGTTTGTTTTTTGCTTTGTTTCCCTGTGGAATGAAAAGCAATCCATGATTGGGGTGGGCGGCTCCCACCCGCTCCCAACCCTGCTCCCTTTGGGATTTGAGCCCAAGGCAAGGGAAGCCTGGGGCTGGAGGGGTGATCCAGAGGGATCCCGGGGCTGGAGGGATGATCCAGAGGGATCCCTGTGCCCCTTTTCCATCCCCCCGTCCATCAGCCCCTCCAGAGCTGCCCTGAG
Organism: Daphoenositta chrysoptera; assembly: GCA_013397915.1. Classification (NCBI taxonomy): domain Eukaryota; kingdom Metazoa; phylum Chordata; class Aves; order Passeriformes; genus Daphoenositta; species Daphoenositta chrysoptera. The sequence continues at coordinate 6,448 of VZRO01001773.1, read as the reverse complement.
CCCCCCAAAACCTTCCCAGGGTGGGTGAGCGGCTCGATTCCAAAATCCAGCACTGCTCCCACCCCTGGAGGGCACAAATCCCTCTCCAGAGCCCTTGGAGGGACACAAATCCCTCTCCAGAGCTCTCGGAAGGGCACAATTCCCTTTCCAAATCCCTTGGAAGGGCACAAATCCCTCTCCAGAGCTCCTGGATGTTAAAGGAGCCTCTGGAGCAGGCAGGGAAGGTGTCCCTGTCCTGTGACACTGATCCCATTCCCTACAGGATCCCAGCTCCCTCTGGCTAAAAAAGGGAATTTTCCCCCACCCCAGGGAAAATCCTGAAGGAATTCCCGATCCCGAGGGCCTCTGGAAGGAGCAGCTCCCCCCCTCCTGAATGTTCAGAGCACTTTGAAGTTGGTGGCCTTGATTTCTTAAAGGGCTTTGATCTTTTCATGCCGTGAAAGGAGAGAATCTTCCCCATCCCATTGTCCTCCTCCTCCCCAGCTCGGAGTTCATCCCAGGAACGAGCACCTGGAATGTTCAGGATGACCCAGGACTCCGGAATCTGTCATGAATCCCTCAAGTTTACGCCTAAAAAACAGCTCTGGGGGGAAGCAGGTTGGGAATTCCTCCTGGAATTTGGGTTGGCAGCAGCAGCACCAGGGAAATAAAAATGGAGGGGGGAAAAATGGGTGGATTTTTAGGAGCGGCCAAAGTGAAGTTTGGGAATGTTTATCCCATCCAAAAAAATTCTGGATTTCCACTGCAAATTAAAGGGGTTTTAGACATAATAAGGGATCTTTAAGTGCAGCTTTCCCCCGAAAAGTTTGAGGGGGAATAAAAGGGTGGGAATGAAGAGGGATTAAAGGCAAGGAGAAGCTCTGCCAGGAATTCCAGACCCCTGGAAGCTGAGGCTGAAAGGAGGGACAGGGGTGCAAGTGCCAAACCCCACAAGGACACCGAAATCCCTCACATTTTCCAGCCTCAAATCCCCCAAAATTCCCATGGGAAGGAATCACCAGGAAAGCCCCGTGAGGCTGGGGAGGTGTCAGAGCCCAATTAACCACGAGTTAATTGGGATTTAATGAGAAGGTGACAGCAGGGAGGGGGATGAGGGGGAAAGGAGAGCCAGGAAAGGACCTCCCTGGGATATTTTGGGATTTCTGGGAGCTGGGATGGGAGCAGTGAGCTCCAATTCGTGCTAAACTTGGTTTGATGACAGATTCCTCCCATTTCACAACTCCACCCTCCCAAAAAACCACCGGGAAGGGGGGAACTGGAGCATTTCAGAGCTCCAGTCCCACATCCAAGAGAAGGGGATGGGTTTGGGATGGCTACAGAAGAGTGGGAATATTTAAGAAACGAGCAAATGGCAATTTTCTACCTGTGTCCTGTCCCGTTTTCTATGTGTGTGGTCCTTTCTTAAATGTCCAACTCTTGTATTTTTGTGGTTTCTATCTGCGGGACCGACGGCTCCGAGGGCGCACGCTCTGTTTTGTAAAATATTCCTCAAATTTCCCCCTCTCCCCAAAAACAAAAGGGGGGGGAAAATCTGAATTACTCACCTTTTAATTGGCTTGTACCTGCATGTACAGTATTGGGGCAGCAAGTGGAGATGATTAAAGCCAGCTTGAAAACTTTGTCCTGTGCTTGAGTCGAGCTTTTCCCAAAAAAAAAGTCAACCCACAACCCCCATGGATACCTTGGGAAGGAGGGGAATGGGAAAAAACTTTTTTTTTTTTTTTTCCCTGGAAAAAGCAGTTTTGGCTTGAGGAGAGAAATCCCATAATTAATAAAAGATCCCACAAGCAGCCCCAAACCTCCCTGGCTCCCAAATCCCCTCCAGCTTCCCAGATTCTTAAGAAAAATGGGGAGGGAGCTTTTCCTGAGGACATGGAAGGGCAGGACAAGGGGGAATGGGTAGGGTTGGGTGGGATTTTGGGAAGGAATTCCTCCCTGTGAGGGTGGGGAGGGGCTGGGATGGAATTCCCAGAGAAGCTGTGGCTGCCCCTGGATCCCTGGATGTGCCCAAGGCCAGGTTGGAGCAACCTGGGATTGGGAAAGGTGTCCCTGTCCATGGATGGGGTGGAATGGGATCCAAACCATTCTGGAATTCCACAATTCTCTGATTTGCCCTGTTCCTTCACATTTTTGGACGAGCCTCAGCCAGGTTTTGTTAAACCCGAATTTAAAATAATTGAAATAATGGAATTAAAGCTGGAATTAAATAATTTAATCCCAGCAGCCACAGGAATTCTGCTCCACCTTCCCCCCACCCCAAAGCCGAGGGGTTTGTATATAAAAGTGTCAGCTTTGGATTGTGCCTGGGCTGTGCTCCCTCAGCTCCCTGGCATTTGGGACAGAGCCCAAAGCAGAGGGAACTCGGGCTGGTTTTTGGGATGAAATTCCCCAAATCCTCACATTTGGAGTGACCACCGACACCAGAGGAATCCACTGCAATATTTTATTCGGGAATTTACATATCCACAGGAGAGAGCAGACCACGAGTCTGACTTCTTGCTGACTTTTGAAGCAGTTTTGGGTTCTACTGGAGATGAGAAAAGAAATCTGCCTAAGATTAAAATGTCCCAAGCGAGCCAGGAAAGACCGGGGCAGGGGGGGAACCAGGATTACACAGGAACAACGACAACAAGAACAGAACAAAACCAAAAGCAAAACAAAAATACGAAAAAAAAAAGTATAAATTAGGGTGTCAGAGTCATTTTTAAAAGCGTAAGAAAACTCGCAGAGGGGCTCTCTGGGCCCTGGAGAAATTAACTCTGGTTAGATCGTTACAAGTGAAATTCCAACAAATCCCAACACCGGCCAGGAAATTCACTCTGGAGTGCAAGTTTTTCACATTCCATCGGCTTTGCCCCCACTCTGGGCGAGATTCCTGCTTGCTCAGGGGGGCAGGGACAGGGCTTTGGTTCCGAGGAGGGTGGGAGCAGGGAGAGCTCCGCTCCAGGAGGAGGTAGCAAGGCTCGCTTGCCCCTGGGCTCGGCTTAAATCCACTCCCCACCCCTTTTCTCCCGCCAAAAACCCGCTAACACTGGAGCTGAAGTGAGAAATCCCGGCTCTCCGGGCGGGATGAAGTCCAGGTTTCCCAGTGCCAGCTGTGCCCAGGTGCCCAGCGGGGCATCAAGTGCTACCCAGGAGCTCTGGAGGAGCCCGTGCAGGGAGGGGTCCCCTCCCCGTGTGCATTGACTGTGCTGAGGACGGGGCGCTCGTGTCCTGGTCACCGAGCTGTCCCCGCGGCTGTGACAGTGAAAAGGCAAGAGATGGATCTGGGGGATGGAAAAAAAATTCGGGCTGGGCAGGGCGGGGCTGGGCAGGGCCCAACCCCCCAAACCCGAAAGCAAAAACCCCAAATGTCTCATGGAGCAGGTCTGGAGAACAGAACAAAGGCAGAAACGGTCACGAGGCGAGGGCTCATTTCCACAGCGGGGAGCTGAGGGAGGGGTTGCTGCCCTGGGCTGCTCCTCCTCCTCCTCCCATGGACTGTCCATAGCCCATCATTCCGTTGGCTCCATAGAAGTTCATCCCAGCCATCTGCTGGGTCATCTGCAAACGGGACAGCAGAGGGGTCAGCCAGGGTCCTGGACACTGCCCACGGATCCCAAAAACAGCGGAGCTCCTAAAGGGGAGCAGGGCGTGGCCGCCAGGCGTGGGAGGACATCAGGGAGGGTTGGATATCGGCAGGAATTTCTCCATGGAAAGGGTGCTCAGGCCTTGGAATTGCCCAGGGAGGTTTGGAGTCCTCACCCATGGAGGTGTCCAAGCGCTCTGGGCTGGGGGACGAGGTTGGGATTGGGCACGGGCTGGACTCAACCTCAGAATTCTTTTCCAACCTCAGAATTCTTTTCCAACCTCAGAATTCCTTTCCAACCTCACCCATCCCGCGATTCTCAGCTGCTCCCAGTGCCCCCCTGCACCAGCCCAGCTGAGCTGCCCCCACCCCAACCTCACCCCCACCACGCACAAACCCCGCGAGATCCCCTCGCTCCCCAGCGATCCCCGCGCCACCGCCCCGCTCGCTCCCGGGAAAAACCCTGGGAAAAGCCTCCAGGCGGCTCCGCGGGCGCATCCCCCTCACCTGGGCGAGGTTCCACTGCAGCTGCTGCGCCGGCTGGACCCCGAACACGGGCTGGGGCACCACGAAGCCGGGCTGCTGCGCCCCCAGCATCCCGTTGGGAACGCCCAGCACGCTGCCCACGTATCCCGCCGGGATGGCCACGGGTGCCACCACGCCGGCGGCTCCGGGCTGGGCCAGCATCCCCACGGACGGGGCCATCACGCCCCCCATCATGCTGCTGGAAGGGGCAACTCCTGGGAAGCCGGGGTAGGGAGCGGCGGGATAACCCATCTGAGCCGGCGCCATGAACATCGCTCCTGGGAAAGGCAGGGAAACACGGGTGAGTTCACGGCCAGGGCTGGAACGGCAGAATTCCGGGCACGACCTGGATGTGGTACCCAGATTCAGCTGCTCTCTGTGGTGCTCGCAGCTCTCGGCAAAGCTGGAGTGGGAATTTGGGGCGGGGACACGCGGGGATGGGTTCCCAGTGCTGGAGGGCAGGGTGAGGTGGGATATTGGGAAGGAATTCCTCCCTGGGAGGGTGGGGAGGAGCTGGAAGGGATTTCCCAGAGAAGCTGTGGCTGCTCCATCCCTGGAAGTGCCCAAGGCCAGGCTGGAGGGGGCTTGGAGCAACCTGGAATAGTGGAAAGTGCGGGGCTGGAACAGGATGAGCTTTCCCTTCCCACCCGACCCATCCTGGGATTTCTCGGGGACCACCCACATTCCCACTTCTCCTGGAAGTTTCTCAGCTGCCAGGACACCCCACCCACCAGGTCCCAGCTGCCACCAGGGTTACCTTGTGCTGGCAGCTGGGGTGTCTGGGAGCCGTACAGGGACAGGATGGAGTCTTTGGAGAGCTGCTTCTTCCCCACTTCCTCCCCTTTGCCTCCGGGCTCCGGGAAGAGATTCAGGTTTTCGGGAACGGAGCCGGCGCTTCCCGAGGTTGGCATGGAACCAACGACCTGGGACAAAGAGACAGGATCAGGGCAAAATCCAGCACGAGGGGAAAATGGGGAATATCCTGGCCGAGTTTCTTTTTACAGGGCCCTTGTTGGGGTTATGGCTTCAACACGGAAGAGGGAGATTTTAGGATTTCATTAAGGGATATTTAGAGGAAGGAAGATTTAGAGCAGTTGCTGTGTGTGGTGAAACAGCGGCACGGCATTCCCAGAGAAGCTGCCCCATCCCTGGAAGTGTCCACGGCCAGGCTGGAGCACCCTGGGACAGCAGAAGGTCTCCCTGCCCTTTCGTGTCCCTTCCATCCCAAACCATCCTGTGCTTCTACCACCCAGCCGGGCTTTCCCAAGCACCAGCATTCCCAGCTCACCCTCCTGGAGTCCGAGCTGGATCCCACGGATGCGAAGAGGTCCAGGTCCTTCTCCAGGCTGCTGGGCCGGCCGTTGGTGACGGGCGTTGTCACCGGAGCGTCTGCCGGGGACAGAGGTGTCCTGGTGTCCCCACACAGCCCCAGCCTGGGGACACCCCTGTGCCAGCAGTGCCACCCTCCCAGGAGCTGATCCCGACCTCTGCAGCTGGGAAGGGGCTGGAGCAGGACTCGGGAAGTGCCCCTGGGTCCTGTTTGTCCCATAAACCTCCAGCTGCTCCAGGATAAAGGGAAACGCATGGAAAAACCGTTCCCAAGCAGCACTGGAGCAGCTCAAGCAGAATATTCCTGCAGGATTCCCGGGACTGTTCACCCGACAAGGAAAATTAGCACTGAAACTCCTCAAATTCCCACAGTTTCTATACCAGTTCCTCTTACCCAGGCCGAGTAAATCCATGACTGGCTCAGATTTGGGAGAACTTTTCCTGGATTGCTGCGTTTCGTCTTTCTTTTGAGGCTGAGGGGAAAAGCAACAACACAAATCTTGTTCAGCTTTTGGGTTCACTCTGAAATGTCAGAGGTTTTAATGAGGTTAACACTTAAAATCCCTTCTTTCCAGTGGATTTAAGTCACAAATAAAAGCGAAATTCTCTTTGCTCCCCCAAAATGAGAATTTCTGAGTGAGTATTTCAGAGCTTTTTATTGTCCCAATAGCTTGTCAAATCCAAGCAAGCTCTAAACTAGGGAGAAGCAGCTGCTGGAGCTGGAAAAATCCGCAGGGAATAGCTGGATTCCAACCTGCACATCTGCTCAGTGTCTGGTGAGCAGAGCAAAACAAGCTCCCACCACCGGTGACTCAAAGCACCCAGGGTGTGACTGAGGCCAGAAAAATGCTCCCAGAGCAGGCTGGAATCCCTCTGCTCTGCCTCAGGGATGTCTCCATAACTGCTCCATCATTTTCCTCCTGATCTTACCATTTTCACCTTCTCAAAGATGATGGGTTCCAGTTTTCTTTCTGACTCGTTGCTCCTTTTCCATTTGTCGTCCTTTTCTTTCTGTGAGGGAAAAAT
>VZRO01001766.1:30371-49455 GCA_013397915.1 Daphoenositta chrysoptera | reverse complement strand
AAAAAAAAAAAAAAAAAGCAAAGCTGGAAGAGAGAGCTTTGTCTTAAATATTAATTAGTCTGAGATTTACCCACTTAATTTGTACTTGACAATAAATTGCTGGGATTCAGAGAACTGGCAGAGCCCAGGCCTTGCTTTTGGTCCCCCCCGTTATCATCTGCTGCTGCTTGGTGGTGCCAAAAAGGCCCTCGACGAAAACCCCGGGACAAACGAGCCTTTGTGCCCCAAACCACGGTGGCATTTTGAGTTTCTGAAAGTGAAACTCGCTCACAGAGCTCTCGAGTCTAAATCTTCTCCCCCCACCCCCCGCCAAAATGTTGTTTCTTGCACAATCCTGGTGTTTCCTCCTCCAAAATACCTGAACAGCCACCAGTTAATGACAAAAAAACCCCCAAGCAAAAGGGGTCACGGTGATAAATTTGTTTAATTCGGTGAATTCTCGCTGGTGGGTGCGAGGGGAGAGGCTCCGAGGGAGGTTTAATCTTTGTTTTAAGGGTGTAGGGAGCTGGATTTTTCCTGGGAATGAGCTCTGGATCCAGCTGATAGTTCCAATTCCGAGGGGTTTGGAATCTCCAGTAGCTCAGGGTTAGGTTTTTGTGGAATGGGTGGGTAGGGATTGGCTGTGACGTTAAAGAGAGAAAAAAAAAAAAAAGGAGGAAATTCGGGCACGCTGTTTTAATGCCGAGACACAAAACAGGAAATTTACTTAAGGGTTGTGCTTTTTCATAATTTATCGTGTGTTTTTCCCCCTCCTGACAGACGAGAAGGAGTTTTAAAGTACTTCAGCCTGGGCTGGGTCTGTACAAGTGAAAACACTCCCGAATTTCCTCTTAAAGATGGATTTTTAATGGGCTTTTCAGAAGCTGTAAAAGCTGAGAAACCTCGGCAGCTCCTGCTTTGTTTTCGTGTTTCAGAGAGAAAACTGGAAAACGGAGTTCTGTGAACAATAATCTCACTCCCAATGGGAATGGAGGAGCAGGAAAATGGGCCCTGATTCCAGAGGGAAGGAGATTCCCCCTCTTGACACTCCCTGATCCCTCTCAGGTGGCAGCAGGGAGGTGACAACCAGGGATGGACATTTCTTAACATTTCCCAAAAAAAAGCTTTTCAGTTTCATTTCCAACTTGTCCCCTCTGGAAACAAAACCGAAATCTATTTTTAAATCTATAGAATAATTTTGAAGGGGTTTTTTTTTGTTTGTTTTTTGGAGCCCTGCAGGCATTTTGTCCATTTCTGCCTCATCTGCTGTTAGAAAAACTTAAAAGATTTAAACATTCCTGGTGTGGTTTAACCCCTCCAAATCCCATCCCGAGCTCGGGAGCTGCAGGAAGATTTCTCTGGATGTCCTGCAGGAGCTGCTTTTGGCAGGTTTTTTGTGGTTTTTTTGTTCATTTCCTCCACTCCAAGAGTTACTTCTCTTTTTTTTTTTCGTTGCTGGCAAGGGCTCGGTGTTTATGCTCCATAAATTGTGACGTGTCCCGGCTGCTCCTCCGAGTGCTCACTGGGAATTGTGGTGCAATTCCCAAACAAATGTCAGGAGTTCCATAAAACTTCCCTGTTAGGGAGAAAAGCAAGGCCTGAGGGGCTCTTTATTTCCATTTTTTATTCAGGCAAGACCTTTTGTTAAGGCTGGGAATTGCTGGGTGTGCTTCCAACTTGGGAATTCTGTCCCTGGGTGGGATCTCAGCAGTTCTGGATGGTGGGGGAAGCTCCAGGTGCTGCTTTTCCAGGGATCCACAGGATCTGGCAGCAATTCCAGCCTCACACCCTTGGGTGAAATCTTGGGAACCATTTTTCCTGTAATCCCTGAGCGCTGGGAGAGCACCCATGGAATTCTGCCGGTGCCAGGCAGGTTTTCCTTGCACTGATCCCAACTAAACGTTGACATTCCCATCGTTTGGGCCGTGGAATCCTGATCCCTTGGCTTCTTTAGGATGACCTGCCCTCTCTCCGTGCCTTTCCTTCCGATTTCAACCCCACTGCTGCTTTCCCTACAAACGCCAGCTGTTCCCTGGGAGTGTCCCAGGCCAGGCTGCAGCTCCCTGGGACAGGGGGAGGTGTCCCTGCCGTGGCAGGGGTGACACTGGACGGGCTTTTCCATCCCAAACCATTCCACGATTTTCCCCACCGTGGGGATCTGTCCCTCGGGTCAGGTTGGAGCTGTGCAGCGCGCCGGTTTTTTTTGGGAAACAAATCCACCATCCAGACATTGTCAGCAGACGTTCTGGCACAGGCAGCAGCGTGATCACAGATATGTCTTTATCTCTCCCAAGTTTATCCTGTTTTACCGAGCCCAGTCGGCTCCTGGCGCTCCAGAATCCCCGTGCTGAGCATTCCCTGCTCCTCTGAGAGAACCCCTGTTCCCGGGTTTGGCTTAAAGAAAGAGAAAAGGAGCTGGGAAAGGGCTGGAGAATTCCTGAGGGAGCTGGGAAGGGGCTGGAGAATTCCCAGTTGGGAATGGGGTTGGAGAATTCCTGAGGGAGCTGGGAAGGGGCTGGAGAATTCCTGAGGGAACTGGGAAGGGGCTGGAGAATTCCCAGTTGGGAATGGGGCTGGAGAATTCCTGATGGAGCTGGGAAGGGGCTGGAGAATTCCTGAGGGAGCTGGGAAGGGGCTCAGCCTGGAGAAAAGTGGGATCAGAGGGGACATTCCCAATCTCCAGGATTCCCTGACAGGAGGGGACAGCCAGGGCAGGTCCCAGGGGACAGCAGGACAGGAGGGGACAGCTCCAAGCTGTTCCAGGTGGGACATCAGCAGGAATTTCCTCATGGCCAGGCCTTGGAGCTGCCCAGGGAGGTTTGGAGCCCCCATCCCTGGAGGTTTTTTGGAAATTCCTGGATGTGGCACTCAGAACCAGGTGGGCGTCGGGCACGGCTTGGCTTCGGTGATCCCGGAGCTCTTCTCCAACCAAAATCATCCTTTGAATCCCAGTCTGGAGATTCCACAGCCCATTCCCTGCCTGTTGGTGCTCCAGAGGGGCTCGCTGCTGATGCATTCCTGGGACAGGCAGCAAAATCCCGGGATTTTGGGGATTTCAGAGATTCAGATTCAGATTTTGGGGATTGCAGAGGTGCAATCCAAGTCCCTTCACCATCCAGAGCTTTAACTCTGACCTGNTCCTGGGACAGGCAGCAAAATCCCGGGATTTTGGGGATTTCAGAGATTCAGATTGAGGTTTTGGGGATTGCAGAGGTGCAATCCAAGTCCCTTCACCACCCAGAGCTTTAACTCTGACCTGTCCTAACAGCCCGACTCCACGGGGACATGGCCGGGATCACCCCCAGGTGATGGTTTTCCATTTCCACCGAGGTGAGACCGAGGATTCCAGGTTTTGTTGGGAATCCACCGAGGTGAGACCGAGGATTCCAGGTTTTGTTGGGAATCCACCGAGGTGAAACCGAGGATTCCAGGTTTTGTTGGGATCCACCGAGGTGAAACCAAGGATTCCAGGTTTTGTTGGGCTCCACCGAGGTGAGACCAAGGATTCCAGGTTTTGTTGGGTTCCACCGAGGTGAAACCGAGGATTCCAGGTTTTGTTGGGTTCCACCGAGGTGAAACCAAGGATTCCAGGTTTTGTTGGGAATCCAACAGGAACCTCTGGAAGCCTCAGCCGACAGAACTGTTTGGCTGCCAGGGATTAATCATGGGGCAACACCTACTTTGGGAGAGTGGGTTTAGAGGAATAATTCTTCCTCTCCAGCCCTGTGGGGCACGAGCTGGTGGAGGACAAGGAAGGGCTGCCTCGGGAATGTTGGGAATTGCGTGTGAGCCGCGGCTGGCGGTGACTTGACCGGAATTTCATTGATCCTGGCACCGGCAGGCCCTGGCAGAGGGGAGGAGGCGGTGGCTGACCCGGGAACAGCTTTTTTGGGGGATTGCAGAGGGGTGGGCAGGGCGGGAGAGGAGCTGCTGGGACCCCAGGGAGTTGGGAATGTCGGGATGAGGAGCGGGTCGGTGCGGAGTGTGAGGAGTCCTCTCCCTGATCCCTCTCTCTCCTCTCTGATTGCTAATTAGCTGGTTAACATTCCCTGGCTTATTATCCCACCCTCAGCTTTTCTTCCTCGGGGCTGGGCTGACGCTTCCAGAGGCTCCAAAGGAGCCTTAACTCTTGCACTGGATTAAGAGGTTTGTGAGCACCATTTGTGTGTGAAACCCAAATTCCACCCTCCACATCCACCGTTTTTTGGGATACTTCCCATACCAGCTCGGTGTTCCATCCCATTTTGCAGTTTCCTCGGATTTCTGGCTGTTCCCACAAACAATTCCCAGCTGTTGCCAGGATAGAGGGAATCAGCACTTCCCTGCCTGCTGCTGAGGAATATCTTCGTGGCAGCCTGGTTTAAGACTATTTTTCCCATTCCAACAAGGACTTTAATTCCAATTTAACACTCCCAGCCACTCCATGAGCTCATTAACACAACCAGACCCCGACTTTGCTGCAGAGCTCTTCGCCCCGTGGCAGAACTTCCAAAATTCCACGATTTTTAAAAAAAATTTTTTTTTTTTAAATTTTTTTTTTTCCAGTTGAGGTGTGAAAAACGCTGTTCTGGTGTTCTCTGGAAATAGTTCTCACCTTTGGAATAATACTGGAGAGAGGCAGAGTGCTGAAAATAGCAGCAGCTGCCATAGGCCGGGATGGAGTTGTGTTGTCAGTCATGGGAACAGAAATCCAATTCCACCTGCGGATGAGCATTCCCGAAATAGAAGAGGGGTTGTCAACCACCAGAGGAGATGCATTGTGTGCATCCCTGGTGCAAAAAAAAAAGGAAAAAAAAAAAAAAAAAAATCATCGAATCCACGATTTCCAGTGGTTCAGAAAGCTTGGGAGAGTCCCGACTTCCTGCTGCATTTTTGGCTGAAATTTGGTGGTTTGGAGGTTAAATGCAGGAAAACACCTCCCTGCCATTCCAAAGGAATTCTCAGAGGGATGTTTTGCCAGCCTGGGGAAGGTGGGGAATGTCTCCAGGGTCAGGAAAAGCACTCGGGGAAGGTCGCTGGAGGGGCAGGAAGTTTTTATGGGAGGCTGAACAAAGCCGGGTAGGAAACGGATTCACAGCCAAGGCAGGGGGGCTGTGCTGCTTCCCTGAATTCCAGCCCTCCCGAGGCATTCCAGGTACAAAATTCTCCATGCCCAGGAGTTTTCCCTGCCATTCCAGAAGCCACAGAGCCTCTGGTCCAGCTGTTTTCCTTCCCCAAACTTCCCCAATCCCTTCCCTTCAGGCTTTTAACCGCTTTCCCCTGATTTATTCGTCTCATCCTCGAAACTCCTGTCCCCTGCATAAATAAACCCTCCCTCCTTCCTATTTTCCATGTGCAGGCTGCTGTAATTACGGGTTTGGATTCCTGCTGGGACTGATTGTATCGAGCTGATCCAAGTGCTGGTGCCCATGGATGGGGTTTGGGGCTGGTGATTAAAATAAAATATAATGGCTGGGTGGGAAGAGGGGTGGGCTTGGCCACCTTCCATTTAATCCTAGAACAGAGTCTGAAAGGCTTTTTGTCCACATCCACATTTTCCTGAACGTTCTCCCAGGTTTCATCCAAGCAGGAATATTTTTTTCCTCCGTGTGCCGGGCGTTTGTAAATTCCAGAACTTGTAAAATTTGGTTATTTTTTTGCCTTTTTTCCCCCCAGCTCGCTGCGTAACCGAATTTCAGGGGGATTATCCCAGGGAAAAGCCATTTTTTTCCAGCAGTGGTTGGTTTTGTCTGAATAAAATAGGGGATGATGAGGGCTGGCAGTGCTCCTTATCCATTCCTTCCAGGATAACGCTGTTATCCTGATTTAAAGGCTTGCTGTGCAGCTGCTGGCTGGAGTAGGAAGTGGAGGAGCAGGTGAAGCTGTTCCAGGATTTAATTAATTCCTGTCCCTAATGCCTGTCTGCATTCCCATTAGCCCGGAGGAAGTGGGAATGATAAAGAATTCCAGGAGCAGAGCTGGATAAAGCTGCATAAACTCGGTGAGCTGGATAAATACGCTGGGAAAAAAAAAAGATGGATTGGGAAGTTGAGAGCCCATAAATCCCTCACCTCTGTCACCCTCACGCCTCCCCGGGAATGGGAATTTGCTCCATTCTCCGCATGAGCAGATTCCCAGCAGATCCTGCTCTAATCCAGGGCTATAAATACTCCCGGTTTGCTTTCCTGGCTGACGTGACTCCGACAGGGATCTCGTTAGGAGCAGCTTTTTGTGGAATTCAAAGGCTTTGCAGTGGTTGCTGCTGTGCTCTTTGAAGGTTTGGTGGTGCCTCCGAGCCTTCGCCGGGAGCTGGGATGGCACAAGGAGGGCTGGATTCCCATTCCTGCCGGGATCCTGGGATATTTCCTGCTCTGTGGGATGGGAGCCACAGGGTTCCAGGGGTGGAAGGAGCTTCACTCCGAGCTCCTGGGTTGGTCCATCCTGGGGAGAACACGGATTTTCCTGCTTTGCCAGCTCCAGGAGGGGAGGGAAGGACGGGATATTGGGAAGGACGGGATATTGGGAAGGATGGGATATTGGGAAGGAATTCCTCCTGATGAGGGGATGGGATGGAATTCCCCGAGCAGCTGTGGTTGTCCCTGGATTCCTGGAAGTGTCCAAGGCCAGCTTGGAGCAGCCTGGGATAGTGGAAGGTGTCCCTGCCTGTGGAGAGGGTTGGAATGGGATTTAAGGTCCTTTCCCACCCAAACCATCCCGAAATTCCACGATCCTAAACGTGATTTTTCTAAAAGTCCCACATCTGGGATTACCTCGAGTGCAACGTCGTGTTGTGTGAGGGGTTTTGGTGTAAATCCAGAGGTTTTGGTGTAAATCCGGGGGTTTTGGTGTAAATCCTGGGGTTTTGGTGTAAATCCAGGGGTTCTGGTGTAAATCCAGGGGTTTTGGTGTAAATCCNATCCAGGGGGTTTTGGTGTAAATCCCAAGGTACGAGTGTAAATCCAGGGGTTTTGGTGTAAATCCGGGGGTTTTGGTGTAAATCCAGGGGTTCTGGTGTAAATCCAGGGGTTCTGGTGTAAATCCTGGGGTTTTGGTGTAAATCCCAAGGTACGAGTGTAAATCCGGGGGTTTTGGTTTAAATCCAGGGGTTTTGTTTTAAATCCCGGGGTTTTGGTGTAAATCCAGGTGTTCTGATGTAAATCCTGGGGTTCTGGTGTAAATCCAGGGGTTTTGGTGTAAATCTCAAGGTACTAGTGTAAATCCAGGGCTTTTGGTTTAAATCCAAGGGTTTTGGTGTAAAACCCGGGGTTTTGGTGTAAATCCAGGGAGCTTCGGTGTAAATCCAGGGAGTTTCGGTGTAAATCAGGGAGTTTTGGTGTAAAACCAGGGCTTTGGGAATTCAGACCAGTCAGGAGAAGGCTCCATTAGACACCAACAACTCACACTGGGATTTTTGGTGCCATCTGGCAATCCCAACTCGTTTCCCCGAATTACTTCCCCGTGGAGCCTCCTGGGGACACCTCTGCCTCCAACAGCCTTTGGGGTTGTTTATTCACACTTTAATACATTCAGGACCCGTGAACACATTTATTCCAAAAGAGATATTTTTTTTTTAGCAGGGGGATGAATCCTAAAAGCACCCACAGGAGAGGTTTAGCGAGGATGAGGCAGGTGGCACTCGAGGAGGATTTTTCTGTGCTCATCCATGGATTCTGGGCTCAAAAACCCCCAATTTCTGTCAGCTTAGAGCGGTCTGGCTTGGTCGTGTTTCATTTCCCCCACCAGGCTCCAGCTGCAGCAGCTCCCCTGTGCCTGTTGCAGCTGGAGATTCCAGGGAAAGGCTGGAAGTGGACTCAGGTCCGGGAAGGAGGCGCTGGGAATCCCGGTCCTGCCGGCAGCTGAGGGGTTTTGCTCTCAGCAGTTGTCCCTGGATTCCAGCCCGGCCAGAGGGCTGGGAGGAGAGGGAACAAACAGCTCTCTGTTCCAGGGCTGGGGGGAGATCGAGGCTTTGGGAATGAGGGAGTTCGGGGGGTGTCCTAAAGCAGATTTCTTGGGAAGGCTGAGGGGTTTTGAGGTTGTCCTGGTGGTGTCCGTGTGTTTGGGGCAGGAGCAGCTGAGGGTGCTCAGGAGCTGCAGGTACAACCCTGGAATGGAATCGTGGAGTCTTGGAACCTCCTGAGCTGGAGGGGACCCACAGGACACCCAAAATCCCATCCTGTCCTTGGGAGCGCTGTCCAAACGCTCCCGGAGCTTTGGGAATGTGCCCATTCCCTGTTCAGCACCCTCTGGGGAAGAACCTTTCCATGAAATCCATCCCAAACCCCCCTGGCACAGCTCCAGCCCTTCCCTGGGTGCCACCCCTGCTCCCAGAGGTGGGAGCTGCCCCTCAGGAGGAGCTGCAGATCCCCAGGAATCTCCCCTCAGGCTCCAGCTGGACCATCCAAGTGCCCTCAGCTGCTCCTCCTGTGGCTGCTCCAGACCTTTTTCCATCTCCCAGGGCTGCTGCTGCTTCCCAGCCGTGCCACCAGCCTGTCACCCCCATCCAGGTGTGTCCCAGGACGCCTGGAATTCCATCCCAGGGTGGATGTGTCACCTCTGACCATCCCAGGGCTCCCATCTCTGTGGCTTTGTCACAGCAAAGGCCCCTCCAGGGGTGCCCTCACAGCCTGACCTTGCAGGGAATGGAAGTGGGAACACATTTCCAGTTGGCAAAATGGGAAAATTGGGAACTGGAACAGCCGAATGGGCGAGCTCCAAGAGGAACGAACGGCTGAGCCTTCCCCGTTCCCATCGCCGCCGTTCCCTGCTGTCCCCTCGGCAGGGGAGCCACAGGGACGAGCGAACATCCCGAGTTTCCTGGAGACTGGAACACCTCTGCTGGCTCCAAAGCCGTTCCTGCTCGGGGCTGCAGCTCCCTGGTTTTTATCCGGGCTGGGGTTTGCTGTTAATGATTAGCCAGGGAGCAGCTCCCTCTGGAAAGCTGAGCTGGGTTGGTGCTGTTGCCATGAAAACGGGCTGGCACTGCCCTGGCACTGCCCTGGCACTGCCCCGTGGCCGCCTGCAGCACCAGCCCTGCTTACCTGCCTGGGTTTTGACATCCTGACCAAAAAAGCTGGGGATGATAATTCCCATTCTCTGCTCCCCGCGGGATTTATTGCCTTAAAATCCCGGCGTGAATCGGGTGTTTCTCTGGTTTCTCCAGGGTTTTGCTGCTGGAAGTGGTGAGGAATTAAATCCCTGAGTCCCATCTGGAGCCTGGGGCTCGGTGGGAACACAAACCTGGCCGGGATATTTACCCTGGAGTCGATGAGGTTGGCGGGGCTGGGTTTTATCAGAGGTGTTTTCCGAGGGATAAATCAAACATCGGGAAGGTTCCTGAAGGAAGGGGTTTTTTTTTAGGGAAGCAGAGCTCCATAACCACATCCTGACTGTTTGAAACAAAGCAAGGACCTGATGAGGTGTCAAAGTTGGGATGTTTTGGGAAAACATTGGGATCTTTGCAGAGCCACCTGTGTCCTGGGGATGAGGCTCCTCAGGTCCAGCCTGGAAAACCCTTCCCTGAATTCCCAAATTCCCTCAGTTCCCTCTGGTTCTGCTGTGCTGGGGGGGGCCCAAACTCTGCTTTTTTTTTCTTTTTTTTGCCTTTTGCAGATGTCATTCTCTGCCACCTGACAAAGGAACAGAATGCAGCAATTTTCCTAACCTAAATAGTGGCTCTGTGTTTCCAGCTCCCCTGGAACTGGAATTAATTTAGTGTGTGGGCTTTTTAATTGGCTCGTTGTGGGGAAGAACAGAAGATAAAATGCTGCAGCTCTGCCTTCCTCTTCCCTTTCTTTCCTCAAATCCTTGTCACTCTCCTTGTCTTTCACTTCCATGAGTTGCTCAGGTTATTTTTCCCCCCTCCCTTCTTTCTTTTGTCGTAGCTCCCTTTTCCCAACCTCAGGAATATCATGGATGGGGCTGCTTCCTCCAGCCTGTGACAAATCACCTGTGATTGATGGAGGCTCTGGGAATTATTTCTCCATTCCTGGTGTTTTTGGGAGGTGGGGGATGGATGGCATCCCTCGTTCTGATGGAGCCATCTTCAGACTCGGATGTGGAACTGCACAGGTGGCAGCTCCTCGTGGATGTGTCCCCTGCTGCTGCTGGGTGGCTTTAAATAGTTCTGGAATGGCCTGGTCTGGATTCCAGCAGGGGAAAAAAAAACAGTGGGAAAAGAGGCTGCTGGAAATGGGGGGAAAGCTGCAGCTGGTGTGGATTCCAGCAGGGAAAAAACAGGGAAAAATGTGGGAAAAGGGGTTGCTGGAAAAGGGAGGAAAGGTGTGAGGTGCTGGAGCTGGTCTGGATTCCAGCAGGGAAAAAAAAAACAGTGGGAAAAGAGGCTGCTGGAAATGGGGGAAAGGTGTGAAGTCGCTGGAGGTGGTCTGGATTCCAGCAGGGAAAAATCAGAGAAAAAACAGGGAAAAAGGGGCTGCTGGAAATGGGGGAAAAGGTGTGAGGTGCTGGAGCTGGTCTGGATTCCAGCAGGGAAAAATCAGGGAAAAAACAGGGAAAAAGGGGCTGGTGGAAATGGGGGAAAAGGTGTGAGGTGCTGGAGCTGGTCTGGATTCCAGCAGGGAAAAAACAGGGAAAAAGGGGCTGCTGGAAATGGGGGAAAAGGTGCTGCAGCTGCTGGGATCAAATCTGATGTTGAGAGGAGCTGGAATTCCCTGCAGGAACCTTTTAATTGCTGAAAGCTTTCCCCATTTCCTTTTTTTCCAGGAGATTTGTCCTTCTCCCCCAGCAGCGAGTGCCTGTGTGCCACAGGAGGTGGGGACACCTGCCCAGGTAGGTGACAGCAGCACCCACAGACACCCCAACACCTCCTGAACCCCAAATCAGGGGATTCCCACCCAGAATTTGGGTGGGAAGGACCCTGAAGCCCATCCAGCCCCAGCTTCCACCATCCCAGGGTGCTCCAGGCCCTGTCCAGCCTGGCCTTGGGGTGGGGCAGCCCCACTTTCCGTGGTCACCTGTGCCAGGTGGGCAGTGGGGACTGTCCCTCCCCTGAGAGATGGTGACCAGGGTGGGGTGACAAGTGCCTCAAACTGCCCTGAGGTGACAGAGAAACCTCCCTCTAACCTGGAATGGTTTTAAATTCCGTTCTTTTTTCCTGGAGCTGGCAGATCCTTCCATCCCAAACCCCTCTGTGACACCACAACATCACCACTCTTTGGGTGTTTCACTATTCTCAATCCTCAAAAATCCTTAATTTTCAACAAGATTCAAGTTCTGAATCTTTGGATCAGAGGATCCAAAGGTTATTCAAGGTCTCGAGTCACTGACCTGCCTCGGGAGCGGCTCCAAAGGAGTTCCCCTGTTCCTCCCAGGAATGACCAGCCAGGGCAGAGTTGTTTCTTGGGCAGGAATCGGGTTTTTTTGGGAGATTCCAGCGGTGTTTTGTCCTCGATCCTGGCGTGGGGCTGGGTTTGGAGTCTCCAAGAGAGGGCACTGTGTCCCTGGCAGCCGGAGCTGTGCATCAGCTGAGAGAAGCAGCACCAGCCCCGAGCTCCTCATCCCCGGGAGCTGATTAATTAACTGGGCAACTCATTAGCAGCTGCATTTGGGGCTGGACATCATCACGTGACCGTTGGTCCTTTCCCTAAATCCCAAGGGTTTGGCAGAGCTTCCTCTTGCCTCACTTTTCCTAAAAAAAAAACCCAAAACTTTGTCCTTTCTCTGTCCCACTTCTGTCGCTTTGCCCTGATTTGTGCACTTGGGGTGTCCTCCAGGAGGGGGTGGATGTGGGAGCTTTGCTGTGACTCAGAGGTTTAATCCAAACCAGGAGGAAAAGAGGGAGAAAAAAACAAAAAAAGAGGAAAAAACCTCAGGGAGGTTGTTCCTGTTCTGGTTGGGATGTTTGGCCTGAGGGCACCGAGTGGGAAATGTTGGTGCCCCGGCTCAGAGCGAGGCTTTGCTCGCTGAGTTTTTGGGGAAGGGTGGAAAATTGGGGGATTTTTGCAGCTCTGGGTGCTCAGGAGGGACCTGACAGGAGGATGGAGCAGGAGGGGACAGCCAGGGGACACCAGGACAGGAGGGGACAGCCAGGGGACACCAGGACAGGAGGGGACAGCCAGGGGGGATCCCAGAGCTCTTTTCCAGCCTCAATGATCCCGTGATCCTGATTTTTTTCCCCTTTTTTAATCTCTTTGTGGTGCCAATCAGGACTCTCACACTCCCCTCTGGTTTTTTCCTGCTCTCAATTCTCCCCCCCATTCCTAAAATGACACAAATCCCCTTTTTTTGGGGATTTATATCCTGCAGAAACGGTGCCACCCTGGCCCAGGAATCATGGATGGATCGAGACCCTCCAGGGGTCGTTAAGGTGTTTAATTATTTAATTAATTGCCTGCATAAAGCTGCTGCTCCTCCCTGGAAGATTGAGGGCACTTGTGTAACGTGAACCACATTGAAACCACCTCGGGAGCTGCTCTGAGGTGAAAACCTCTCCCGGGGGAAGCAGCCACGTTTAAACCCAAATTATTGACCTTAATTCCCAATCCTTTCCCTCCTTTCCCTGTTTCTGTGGTGAACTTTTCCTCCTTTCCCTGTTTTTTGTGATGAACTTTTCCTCCTTTCCCTGTTTTTTGTGATGAACTTTTCCTCCTTTCCCTGTTTTTTGTGATGAACTTTTCCTCCTTTCCCTGTTTTTTGTGATGAACTTTTCCTCCTTTCCCTGTTTCTGTGGTGAACTTTTCCTTTTGACCCTGTTTTCTGTGGTGAACTTTTTTTCCTTTCCCTGTTTTCTCTGTTGAACTTTTCTTCCTTTCCCTGTTTTCTGTGGTGAACTTTTCTCAATTTCCGTTTTCTGTGGTGAACTTTTCCCAATTTCCCTGTTTTCTGTGGTGAACTTTTCCTAATTTCCCTGTTTTCTGTGATGAACTTTTCCTCATTTCCCTGTTTCTGTGGTGAACTTTTCCTCCTTTCCCTGTTTTTTGTGATGAACTTTTCCTCCTTTCCCTCTTTTCTGTGGTGAACTTTTCCTTTTTTCCCTGTTTTCTATGGTGAACTTTTCCTCCTTTCCCTGTTTCTGTGGTGAACTTTTCCTCCTTTCCCTGTTTTTTGTGATAAACTTTTCCTTCTTTCCCTCTTTTCTGTGGTGAACTTTTCCTTTTTTCCCTGTTTTCTATGGTGAACTTTTCCTCCTTTCCCTCTTTTCTGTGGTGAACTTTTCCTGATTTCCCTGTTTTCTCTGGTGAATTTTCCCTCCTTTCCCTGTTTTCTGTGGTGAACTTTCCCTGATTTCCCTGTTTTCTGTGGCAAACTTTTCCCATCTGGAAGCAAAAGGGTGAATATCCCTTCCCTGGGGAATGTTTGATTGATCCAGAAGCATGGCTGCTTTATCAGGATTCTTTTTGGGGTGCTGTTTTCAGCGATTCCACTGGAGAAATTCCCAAAGTTTTGGAGTAACCTGTGGGCTAACTCTGCAGCCTTCAGCTGCTCTTCAGAGCTTTGCAAAGCCAATTCCTGCTCGCTTTTCCCAGAGGAATTCCAGGAATCCCAACCCTCAGCTTCCCACCTGGTATTGACAGCATCAGGAATTCTCCCTCAGGGGGATCTGCTTTCACTTCCTCTTCCTCTTCCTCTTCCTCTTCCTCTTCCTCTTCCAAGCAGTTTTTGGTGAGGAATCGCAGCCACCGGGACACGGGGGAGCCTCTGTGTCCCGGGAATGTCCCCAAATCCATGTCCCCAGGGCCAGCTGGCCTGGAGGGGGCTTTTTTTCCAGCTGGGATGGCAGCAGGAGCCCGTGGGATATCGTCTTCCTCACCTCTGCACGGCAGGAGCACTTTGTTATTTATTTTATTCCAGCAGCCTGAGGTCAGCCTTGTTTTCCCTCCCGGAGCAGGATCCTGCCGGGCTGTAAACAACAAAATTCCTGCCCAAAGCCAGACATGGGATTTGTCCCTCTGGGAAGCTGCAAGGTTGTTTTTCCCCCTCGTTCCTGGTGTCAGAAATGCTGGTGGGTGGGAAACTCAGAGTTTGGGGCTCTGAGTGCAGCTCTAAACCTAAAATCAAAACGTTTTTACTGCAGGACTCCCTGAGTCACTTCTAAAAGGAAAGCAAAGAGGGAGTGATCTAAACCAGCACTGAAAAATTCCAAGGAAAAGCGAGGGAAATAAGGAATTTGTTGTGTTGTCCCTGCAGGTTTCCAGCTCAGCTCCAGCTCTGAGAATTCCCCGAGTCCCAGGTTGGGTTTGGGGGGGTTTGTGCTGAGCCCTCCCTCAGCCTGGGGCTGGCAGCTCGTTCCTGCAGCAGCTTCACATCCCGGGAATGGTTTGCCTTGGAAAAGCCCTCTGAGGTCGGGCTGGGATTGCAGCTGAAGGTTGGCTCTTCTCCCAAAATTCCTGGGGGTCTTCCCTGCCCGTGGGACCTTCCAGGTGCTGCTGCACTTCTGTCAACCTGCTCGTGCCCCCTGTTCCTCCATCAGCTGTGTTTTGGTGATGAATTCCCCGGAATTTCGGTCATTTTGGGTAAATCCCAGGATTCTGAAGGGCGTCAGGCTCCCGTGAGGGAGCCCCAGGTGTTGTTTTCCATCTCTAAATCCAGCTAAAACCTCCCTGGGCTCCAGGGACTCGTGGATGGAGCTGTGGAAAACCTCCCTGGGGCAGAGGGAATGGCTGGAAATGTCCAATTCCAGAGGCTTGGAGCAACCTGGGACAGTGGAAGAGCTGGGTGGGTTTTCAGCTCCTTCCACCCCCAGCCATTCCATGATTCTGTGATCCTCAGGGATCCTCTGGCAGCCATTCCAAGGGCAATTCCAAACCTGGAGCTGTCTGAGGTGTCTGTGCCTTGACCCTCCTCTCCTTTTTGCTCTCCTGAACTCCCCCAATCCAGGCTTTTTTTCCTGCCCTCACCTTCCCATTTCCACAGAAATCTGACCCTGGAGTGTGACATTTGTAAAAATCTGTTTTGTTTTTTTTTAAAAAAAACAACTTTAAGCTGCTTTTTTTGGCTGTTCCTCATCCCTGAATTCCCTGCAATCTGCAGGAGCACAAGGAGGTGAAAGGGAGACAACCCAAAATCGCCTGACGTGAGTTTGACTCCTTTAGAAAAACCAAAATAATAATAAAAAAAACACCAAAAACCAAACCCTGTTTGTGTTCAGGCAGCGAGAGGAGCAAACAAGCAGAGGGTTGGATTTCAGCTCCGATGGATTCTTGGAATTCATCCCTCGCTGGCTCCCGGCTCTGACTTCAGCAGGGGTTGAGCAATGTTTTACTGGGAAGCAGGAAGGGGCAGCTCCAACGTGCAGCACGAGGGGTTCTCGGGGAAATTGGGAACTCTCCCAAGGTCAGCTCGTTCCTACAGCCTGGGACTGGGGTTTTCTTGGAAATTAAAGCTGCCAGGATGTGCTCAGCCAGGGCAGTCTGAGGGTTTCTGTGGTAAAATGCTCTGGGATCCCCTCTGGAGTGCTGCAAACTGCTCCTGTTCTTCATGTTCAGCCCTAAAAAATGGTGGAAATTCTTCCTCTGCTTCATGTTCTCTTCTAAAATGGGGGAAACTGCTCTATTCTTCATGTTCACCCCTCAAAAATGGTGAAAATTCCTCATCTGCTCCATGTTCTCCCCCGAAAATGGGGGAAACTGCTCCTATTCTTCGTATTCACCCCTAAAAAATGGTGAAAATTCCTCATCTGCTCCATGTTCTCCCCCGAAAATGGGGGAAACTGCTCTATTCTTCATNTGGGGGAAACTGCTCCTATTCTTCGTAAATGGGGGAAACTGCTCCTATTCTTCGTATTCACCCTCCATGTTCTCTTCTAAAATGGGGGAAATTGCTCCTATTTTTCATATTCTCCCCCCAAAATAGGGGAAACTGCTCTATTCTTCATGTTCACCCCTAAAAGTGGTGAAAATTCCTCCTCTCCTTTCTGTTCTCCTCTAAAAGGGGGGAAATTGCTTCTGTTCATCATATTCTCCCCTAAAAAATGGTGAAAACTCCTCCTCTGCTCCATGTTCTCTTCTAAAATGGGGGAAATTGCTCCTATTTTTCATATTCTCCCCCCAAAATAGGGGAAACTGCTCTATTCTTCATGCTCTCCTCTAAAAATGGGGGAAACTCTTCATATTCTTCGTATTTTCCCCCAAAAAATGGGGGAAACTGCTCCTATTCTTCATATTCCCCCCAAAAATTATGAAAACTCTTCCTCTTCTTCACATTTCCTCCCAAAAATGGGGGAAACATCTTTCCCTCTCCTCATTCCCCCCAAAAACGAGGCAAACAGCTCCTATTCTTCACATTTCCTCCCAAAATGATACAAACCCTTCTCCCTCTCTGCTTTATCCCCCAAAAAATGCAGTTCAGACCCGAATATTTCCCCCACCCACTCGGTTTTCAGGAGTTCAGGTTCGTGTCCTGGAATGCAGAGCGTGGCCTGTGGGTTGTGGCTGTGATTGATAAAAATCCCAAGGAAAACGGATCCCACAGCTTCCCTGTCAAACCTTAGGGATAAATGAATGTCAGCCCTGATTTTCCAGGAAATAATTGGATTTCAGTCAAAGCAGGGATGTGCCTCACCGGCGCTGATTGTTGCGATCAACAGAGTAAATAATAACTTTTATATATATATATATATAAAATATATAATAAATATAACCAAATTATAACTCGATTGATAACACAGCTCCATCTGCTTGGGGTATCCATGATGGAGCTGCTGAATTCCCGTTTTTCTTGGCAGGAGGAGTCGAGGAATCCCCTGGATCCGGGACGGTGCCCGAGACTGCTCTGCAGTAGGAAGGTGAGCAAAGAGCTCGTGATTTGTCTCGTTACTGATTAATTTCCCATTAACGGGTTGGTTTTTACCTGGAATATGGTCTGGAATGGGTTTGGAATGGGTCTGGAATGGGTTTGGAATGGGTTTGGAGGTGCTGACTGTGTTGTTTGGGGTTGTTTCCTTCGTTTTCACGTTTTGCCGGAGCCTCTGGATGTGTGGAGTGATTTTATCCCGTGGGAAGGGTCAGCGGTGCTGGACTCTGCTGTGTCCATGTCTGGGTGCTCCCAGCGAGGATGAGGAGGGGCTGGAGCGTGGCTGGAGCTGGGAATGGGCTGGAGAATTCCTGAGGGAGCTGGGAAAGGGCTGGAGAATTCCCAGTTGGGAATGGGGCTGGAAAATTCCTGAGAGTTGGGAATGGGCTGGAGAATTCCCAGTTGGGAACGGAGCTGGAGAATTCCTGAGGGAGCTGGGAAGGGGCTGGAGAATTCCTGATGGAGTTGGGAATGGGCTGAAGAATTCCCAGTTGGGAATGGGGCTGGAGAATTCCTGAGGGAGCTGGGAAAGGGCTGAAGAATTCCCAGTTGGGAAAGGGCTGGAGAATTCCTGATGGAGCTGGGAAAGGGCTGGAGAATTCCCAGTTGGGAAAGGGCTGGAGAATTCCTGATGGAGCTGGGAAGGGGCTGGAGAATTCCCAGTTGGGAATGGGCTGGAGAATTCCTGAGGGAGGTGTTGTCCCAGGGCTGCGTTTCCAGCGGTGCTGGATCCTCTTGGAGCACCCTTGGGAATGGAAGGGGCAGGAGGCTGAGGCCGCCTTCCCTGGATTTGGGAGGTTTTTCACCTCCCCACTGGGGCAGGTGAGGCTTTGGGACAGGAGTAATTTCGGGTGATGAGGATGAGGATGATGATGATGATGATGATGATGATGAGGAGGAATGGTTGCTGCGCCTGATTCACCCCGGAGAGCTGAGATCCGCGTGGCTCCGGAGCTCCGTGTTTCTCTCCGTGTCGCATCCAGGCTTTTGGAGGTGGAAATCGTGGCAGATTTTGTGCGTTTCGGGTGGCAAATCCCTTAAAATCCCATTTTTTGGGGGGAAAACCCCCCTGGATTTCTTAACCTGCAGTTCCGCGCTGCGGGCGGCAGAGGGCGCGCTTGGGCCGCGGTCGTTGGGAATTCGCTTTTAATGTTATTTATTATTTGAATATTATTATTTATATGGAGATTCCTTAATCAAAGGGATTTAATTACAACTGGAGCCAGCCAGCGCGGCGGGGTGAGGCTCTGCAGGGCCGCCAGGAGCGCTGGGAATTGCTGGCTGCTTTTCCCAGGAGGATGAGGATGGGGACAAGGACAAGGATAAAAATGAGGATGAGGATGAGGACGAGAATGGACGTTCCCCTACTCTTAACCCCAAACCAATCTCTCCACCACAACCCCAACCCCGGAGTGACCCCAAAAATCCCCATCCCTGCCCGGGTGCCATCAGCAGAGGGCAGCACCCCGCCCCGCTCCCGCTGTTATTCCTGGCTGGGAGATTCCCTGGATTCAACACCACAGTCTAGACTTACTGACAGACAGGATTCTTGTGCTCTTAGGTAAGCAAGATACAGACACCCATTATGCAAATTCCCAGCCGGAGCGGCCTCTGAAACATTCCTGGGATTGTCTAAATAAGGTGCTGTTTCAGCCCCAAACCGGAGCCAGGCTTTTGGGTGCCTTCCAGCTGGAGGTGGGAATTTTTTTTTTTTTTCCTCCTCCTGATCAGCACAGACTGAGAATTTTTGGCCTCCACAGCTGCCCAGATGTGTGAGAAGGCGAGAAAATTGGGCAGATAAAGAAGTTTCAGGCTCCTGTGCCTGTCGCTGCTGCTCATGGGGGTCTTTCTGTTTTGTATCTGTATTTTATTGTGATTGCACAGAATCCATGGCGTTTTTTTGCTCTCCCAGCTGCAAAAATCTGATTTTAGTGGGGAAGGGAAAGGTCGAATGAATCCCCAGCAGGTTTTGGGGGGTTGGAATGAATTTACAGCAGGATTTTGGGGGCTGGAATGAATCTCCTGCAGGTTTTGGGGTCTGGAATGAATCCCCAGCAGGTTTTTGGGGTCTGGGATGAATCCCCACCAGGTTTTGGGGTCTGAAAGGAATCCCCAGCAGGTTTTGGGGGTCTGCAATGAATCCCCAGCAGATTTTGGGGTCTGGGAGGAATCCCCAGCAGTTTTTGGGGACTGCAATGAATCCCCAGCAGGTTTTGGGGGTCAGGAATTAATCCCCACCAGGTTTTGGGGATCTGCAATGAATCCCAATCAGGTTTTTGTGGTCTGGAATGAATCCCCAGCAGTTTTGGGGTCTGGAATGAATTTACAGCAGGTTTTGGGGTCTGCAGTGAATCCCCAGCAGTTTTTGGGGGTCTGGGAT
>VZRO01001764.1:205476-330063 GCA_013397915.1 Daphoenositta chrysoptera | reverse complement strand
CTTCTAACTTCCCTGCATCAGAATCAGTAAAGATGAGGGGCTATTGTAAACCTGAAAAAACGTGTTTGTGCTACAGCACTTGATTCCAAAATTGTCCTAGAAAAGAACAATTATGCCTTTGTAAAAAAAGTGTGGTTTCTATTGCCCATCCCACTACTGTGTCAGAAGCTGCCTGGAGAGCAATGCTTGTTCAGATGATGTTCTGAAAGGATTGATTCAGAAACTATGACACAAATGCAGTATGAGCAAAACAGCAGCTTCAGTTTATAGTTACAGCATCATGAAGACAGGAGAAGATCTCCAAGGTCAGAGAGTCCAATCTTTAACCTGGTATCTGCACTTACCTGATCTGCAGGGATCTCTGTGCTGCCATTTTTAGTGAGTTTGCCCATGAAGTTTATAGGAAACAGAGCCCAGATCTGACACATGAACAAAATATGTGTGATTTAAAATTCTCCACAGACCTCAGGTCATCTCACCTCTTACCTGGGACCAGCTGCTGTGAACAGCCCAGAGATACAGTGTTTTAGCCTGCAAAGACCTCTGGTGCTTTGACTCCCTCATCTGTGTGTCAGAGGGCCCAGAAGATAAGCTCTTTGCTGCAGGGAGCTGGCAATCCATCTCTTTAGCACTTTCCTGGCAGTGCAAGGGGTAAGAGTAGGAGAGGTGGATAGTAAAGTCCAGCTTCATCATTTTTAGTAAGATCAGATGAAAATACCGAGGAATTATTTTGTTTAACATGAGAATAAGGGAATATTTTAAAACTTCAATGTGATTAATTTACAACAAATTCTAAGTAGATTAATTATACATACATCATGTTTCTTTTCCCAGATGATCATTTATCCAGATAACTCTGCAAACCAACAATTAGAGCAGCCTGGTGTTCCCAGGCTCAGCCTGCTCAGCTGAGCGATGGATGGGCTGTGCAGCAGCTGAGCGCGGCTGTAACAGGTTGTGGAATGATAAAGCATCCTGCAGGAAAGCCTGGGGCTCCTATGCCAAAGGAGTGTAAGAG
The DNA here is from genome assembly GCA_013397915.1 of Daphoenositta chrysoptera. NCBI lineage: Eukaryota > Metazoa > Chordata > Aves > Passeriformes > Daphoenositta > Daphoenositta chrysoptera. The sequence continues at coordinate 329,045 of VZRO01001764.1, read as the reverse complement.
CAAAACTTCCACTAAATTGGTGTTTTCTTGCTTCCAGTCTTTTCCTCCTGGGTCTTAAATAATGGCCAAAGGATGAGGTTGGTTGTGGCCTGGTTTATCTGCAGTTCCAAAACAGCACATCATCCCACGATCCTGTGAGAGAAGCCTTTGGGATCTTTCCAGACTTTAGTTTTTCTCAATTACTAATCTGAGGGTTGCTTAAAAGTCTCCTACTTTTAGATAATATGGGGAGGTGTGAAGGAAGTGCTGTTCAGACACAAACTGATCCCTTCTCAGCTTCAAAGGGCAAATGGAGATTCTTTCCCTATTGCTTCTCTTGGACTGTGGTGACACTGATGGCCTTGCTGAGCTTTTGCCAGGGCTGCAGCCAGGGCACAGCCCTTTCCCAGCTCCTCCTGGGCAGCAGGAGTGGGGTGGGACTGGTTTTGAGGGCCATCTCCTCAGTGGAGTGCAGGCAATGTGTGCAGGAGAAACCTGTGATGGATTCTGTGGGTCACGTTTCAGCAGACACTGACTGCAGCCTAGCATAGAGTGAGGCAGTTCCTGTGTCTGTGTAACCAGTACTTGATCAGATGTAAAGAAATTCCTCCCTGTGAGGGTGGGGAGGCCCTGGCACAGGGTGCCCAGAGCAGCTGTGGCTGCCCCTGGATCCCTGGCAGTGTCCAAGGCCAGGCTGGATGGGGCTGGGAGCAGCCTGGGACAGTGGGAGCTGTCCCTGCCCATGGCAGGGGTGGCACTGGATGGGCTGTAACGTCCCTCCAACCCAAACCAGTCAGGGATTCTGTGATTACTCTGTCTTTACTTTCACTTGTGAACCGATTGCAAGTCTACAGTGGTTTAAATGCCTGCATCACACCATGGGGCTTCTGCATCCCTTTGTGCACTTGGAAGAAGAGGTGGTGAGCACTCAGCTCACAGTCCTGTCCTTTCTCCAGTAACTAAAAATACCAGGCTTTTCTCAAGTTTTCTATTTTCATTCTATATTTTTACAATTAATTCTCTCACCCCTCAAAATCTTGCCTAATTGTCAGTCCTGGAACAAGCCCCATTACTCTCTGGCACGGTGGGAATGTGCAGGATTTCTGCTGGGTGCCTTGTTGCCTATCGGACTTGAGGTCAGTGAGCTTATGCAGAGCTGTGCTTGTGTTGGAAGTTAAACTTAGTCTTTAAAGAGTCTGCAAGATCAGCAAGGAGGATTTTAAGTTCCTCTCAGCAGAAGCTGTGTCCATTTGGCACCCACAGCCATTCCAAGGCAGACTGTGAAGTCTCCAGAACAGTTTGATGATGCAGTGTTAAAACAACTTTCTGCCAGTGCTGGTAGCCTGCCATGGCTTGGCTGAACTACCTGTAGATGAAGAACCACATATGAATTTGCATTTTCAGAGAGAATTTCCTGTGAAGCCTGAATGTACTCTTTTAGTGACAAGAGCCTATTCAAAACTGCCTTGGCTCACCTGAAGCACTCTTGGCTTTCACTGAGTGCCCACATTCACATTGTGGCTGTTGAAAAGTTATCAGAGAAACTGTTCCATGTTTTCCAAGAAGCTGTTTTGAATTCTCCACTAAATACTAAGCAGAGCTCTGCTGTGCTGCCATTTTTGGTGTGGTTTCAAATGGTTTATTTTTGTGCTATGATGAATTTTAATAATTGCTTTAAGTATGCTATTAGTCAAAATGAAGGAGAAAGAAACCCAATTATTAAACTAGACTGCTGTGACTGGAATCTATAGCTGATATATTAAAGCCCAAGTGTCATGCTTAATAATTAACTCAACCCGCTGGCAAAACTGGAAGAGAAAATGAACATTAATAATGAGTTAACTGATCATTATTTCTTTTCCCTCCTACCATTAGAACAATATCTTGCAGTATATCAATTAAACAATACAATAATTTTACATCATGCACACTGTGGGCTTTCGCCAGTCCTTTGCTGCCTCCTGCTTTCCCAACACCACTTTTATGTAATTAATGCTTTTTCCAAGTCTTCCTTTGCTGCCTTGGGCTGTGCAAGGCCTGAGGGAGCCAGTACAGGGTGCAAATGTGACTTAAAATGCCGTGTTTGTGCCTGAACCAAAGAGGAATGATCCACATCCACACTGACAGGACTTGCGAGGACTTTCGGAGCACTCTGAGGCATCCAATTCAGGTCCTCGGTCAGCACAGCTCACCCACTTGCTGCAGCCAAAGCTGCTGAGGAGTAAACGCCCCCCAGGCTCAGCTGTGCTCCTCTCTCAGTGGGCTGGGGGCCAGTTCTCTGCTCAGGAAGGCACCTGCCCACCCTGCAAGGTGTGCTGATGTCACCTGGAAAGCTCCACCTTCGGTGGAGTGGCTGCATGACCACGATATCCCCCAGATTATTTCAGAAACTTGAGGTCTTTCAGTGATAAATGTTCTTGCAGGGAGGATGGACAGGCTGTCATTAAGCAGTGCCCTCAGTCATACATGGGAGCAGGCAGCCTCAATGGACTCATTTTAATTTGGATTTTATCTCTGCATCTCAGGAAGCTCTGCCAGCTGCATCTTGCAGTCCTTGCAAAAACCACCGTTTGGGCTCTGAACCTGCTGATATTTGCAGGGGAGCCTGAGAAACAGTAGAAACATTGCACAAATTCAGAGTACTACCTGGAGTTACTGCAGAGTTCCCTGTGTGTATGGCAGAGGAGGGCTACCCTCTGAAATGTTTTGAGGTCTTCAGTGTCCCCTAGAGACCTCGGGATAAGCCAGATCCCTTTGTACATGTACCTTTTTGTTTGATTTTAGTTTTTAGTTGAGGAGGAGCCCAAACTCTCCAAACAGAAACCTGGACTTAATGACGTCAATAAGAGCTTATCAAATACGGGGCAGTGCCCAGAGTGTCCCCAGTGGGCTGGAGGGATTGATTGCTTTTGCCCTTGCTGTTCTTGATGAGAGGGCTGGCTTTAGACACAGCTGTGTTTGGGGGATGGCTGAACTTGAAAACACTTTTGTTTCTTCCCCATCCTCCACAAGGCAGTGTGAGCTCGGGCAAGAGCATTCACTCCCCACTGCTGGCCTTTGTGGTCCTTCCTCTGCTCTCCCCTGCTGCCCTACAGCTAGGGATGGTCCGTAAGATCCCTTCCAACCGAAACCCCTCTGTGATTCCCTGATTCTGTGATTCCCACTGCAATCCCAGTTCCCTCCTGGTCTCCCAGTCCTGCCGGGAGCCACGCACAGCTCCGATGGCCGAGTGTGACCAGCTCCAGCCCGGCTGGAAAGCCCCAGGGCTGGGGATGTTGTCTCCAGGAGGGCAGACGTGAGCTGGCTCCACAGCCGTCAGCGACTGGGGCAGCTGAATCCATTTTCTGAAGGACGTTAAACTTCAGCTTAGGGTTTCAGGTTATTCCAGGAAATCTCTCTGTGAGCTTGCCCCAGAGGTCAGCTGCTCCTGTGCACAAAAGCAGCAGGAAAACAACTTCCAGCCCTCACCTTGGTGCTGGCAATAAATTAAGTGATGAAATACCAGAAAAGCACCTATGAAAGAAGTTGTCCTGCAACTTGAGAACGAAAAGCGAAGGAAATCCCTGGACTTGGGAGTTGGTTGTAGGACTGAGGAAGGAGGGGAGTGCTGCTTTTCTATGTGAAAGAGACATCAAAGTGTCTATAGACTGTAAAGGGATAAACATTCTTTGTAAAGAAAACTTCCCTAAATCTGAGTTTAGCTGTGGCAATGGTGGGAGCAGTTTGGAGCGGTGACTCACCACGTGGAGGGTATTTACTCACCCAGTTGCTTTAGATAAATCCCCCTGATGCCGACGTTATCTGACACTTTTCATTTTTCTATATTTAATAGGGACCAAAGTACAAGTCTCTACTCCAGGAACCATTGCCAAGGAGATGATTATTCATTAACTCTGGGTAAGGAAAAATGGGCTTAGCAACATCTGATATCTCTGGGGGGAGTCTCTACATTAATTTCCTGTCAAATTCCTGTTGGCATTCTGTGTAAGCATTACTCCAAATTAATAATGCAAAATAACTAGAAAGTAGCAGAAACCCCAAGGCAAATATTGCAATTTTTAGCCAGAATGGGTTTAATTGATATTGTTTTATGCAGCTTTTGCCTCTGAAATGTGAACTATTTCTGGTGCTGTTACCTGAATAATTCACTGTGCATTTTCTATAGAAACTACAGCTAAAGGACATTTTACCTTTCAGTTAGAAATGGTGGAATAATAATTGCTAATCATGTGTTTGATTGATTTTCACCATCATTGTTGAGCATATTTCTTATTAATAAATGCCTTTATTAATAGATCAGTGTCATAGAATATAAATAAATTATTTGGGATACTTCCCCCCATCAGTTACTGAATACATTATTCTTGACTATTTCTATTCATTAAGCCAGCTGCATTCCATTAAGAAAACAATATAAACCATAGTTCAGGGAAAGACTCTGTAATGCTTTAAAATCCACAGGGAATATTTCTCTCATATCAACATTTTTATAGATATAATCTTTTAACCTGGAAAAGCTGTGCCCTGGGTCTAATTTGCGGAAATCACCAGAACCTTTGGGGTAAACAACCTTGTGTGTGTGGAGCCCAGCCCCGCCTGGGACACACAGGGGGCTGTGAGGAGGCAGGGATGCTGACATCGGGGTGTGCATGGGCTGAGGGGCCTGAAATGAGCACTTGGCTCTATGGGGCCGTGCTGAAGAGCCCTCAGTGCAGCAGGACGTGAGCACAGCCTTTTCTGAGGGAAGACTATGGGAACTTGGGCCATTAGGAAATGCAGGGGGGCTGGTGCTGCTGTCTCTGCCTGCCCCAGAGCTGGACTTCATCATCCTTTTACATTGAAATGCCCCCTAATAACTGAACAGATTAATGACCATTTGGCAGTAAGGGCTGAATGCAATTCATGCTCATTGCTTAAATCTTGGGAGAATGTCTCACACTGGCAGCAATCTCACACTACCCATCAAAGCACCCAGTACCATTTTTACCACAACTAAGTGGGAAACCTTTGAGTATTTAACATTATCTTCTATAAATTCTCCACCTAATCATCCAAAGAGGAACCAGTATCATTTTGATGTTTAAGCAGGAATAATCCCCTTTTAATTTCAAGAGTCTACTCCCTTGTTTTTATTCCTGTGACTAACTGATCATGCATTCCTTGCTGATAAATGCCCGTTAGTGTGGTTGGTGGCAGGAATTAATGAAACCATAAATTGCATGTAGTCTGTGGTGAGTCTTCCCTTTGCAGTCTGTCTGGGAGATGAAATTCCTTGGCAGTACAGTGTATCAGGGGATGAGAATGCCTTTGTTCTGGGGAGAGCTGCAGCATCACAACCACTTCAAAGGTGGATAAAGAGTGAAGGGGGGTGAAAGCTCTGATCTGGTCACAGTACTGGTGAGTGCTGAGCCTCCCTAGCACTGCAATGCAATGGTGGAGGTACGTGAGAAAGAAAAGGGTCAGATACCATCCACAAAACAACCCAAACCCAAGTGCCTCCAGTATCATCTGAATTCAGTTTAATTAGTTTAACTTGGTTGGAGATGATGGAAAAGAAGCAACAGTCCCATTAAAGAACAAACCTTGTCTTACACCCATAGTTAGCAGGAGCAGAGAGGAGTTGAGCATCATTCCTGAAAGTGCTGGACAGGGCTTGGAGCACCCTGGGAGAGTGGGAGGTGTCCCTGCCCATGGCAGGGGGGGAATGAGAGGAGCTTTCAGGTCCCTTCCCACCCAAACCACTCCATGATTCTGTAATTCAGTCCAGGGTTTATCCATAGGCAGTGATGTTTTCTTGCTGCAGCAGCTCCCTGGCAGCTCTGAGAACCCCAGCACCCAAACAGCTTGCAGGGAAACCCCTCTTGGCTTTCTTCTCATCATCAGGGTGAACACTTCAACAGCAGTGGCTCCCTGTGAAATACTCCCTGCTGATTCCTGCTGTTTGGCTGGACGTGCCTGGAGCCAGCCTCACCTCCCAGGCTCTTGGTCAGGCTCATCAGAAGCTGCACAAGAGCTGGCTGCTGATATCAATTGATGAAGAGATCCCCCTGTGCTTCCTTGCCAAGGCAGCCCCATGCTCCTGCCAGCATGGCTGCAGCACCTCGTGGGCTGCACTACAGGCAGAAGGGTGATTGATGGTGCACTGGGCAGCTCCCGTGTGCCCTGGGGCAGAAGTAGGTCAGCCAAGAGGGGCTGAAGAGCACAGGATCCCGTGGCTGTGAGGGCAAAAACAGAAAGGAAAAGAGGAAAAAGAATAAAACAGAAAGGCCAAATCCACTCTTGCCTGGTAAGTGCTGTCCTGGAATCTCTAACACCACTTGGAGCTCCATGGGGTGTTGGCTGCCTGAACTTCCAGCGTTGTATCCCAGAATTGAAGTTGAGCTCCTGAAGGCATTTCCTGAACTACCAACTCAAAAGAAAGCACATAACTTTGGTTTTTTATAATGAAGATTTTTCTTTTACATCTTTCTCATTTGCCAGGTACAATATATCTACTGTAAAACTTGACAGGAACATGGAATATTGCCCAAAGGTAGTGGCTAATGATGAAATACCATCCCGTGCCTTTGTCTCCCCAAAGATTTGCAGGTTAGACTGGTACACATGTACCAGTGTGCTCTTCCAAACTGCTGTCCTGGCTTGGGCTTATGTAGTAACTCTAGTTTTGCATTAAATTTTTAATGTGTTCTCTATGCAATTATGCTCTATGTGGTATCATGTTATTTCCAACTTGGATTGCTTCAATCATTCAATGAACATACTGAAGAAACTCTATTTACAGCAGTTTTGAAAAATCTGGAGAGGTTTTTGCTCTTACTAATGGACCCTGATATAATATCACATATGAGACACAAATTCTATCTCTAGGCCAATGTTCAAGTCCGTGACAAAATCAGTGGGTGTTCAAGAAAGAGGTTATTCTGAGTCTGTGTCTCAGGAATATCAAATAACATTTCATAAACAGACAGCATTTCTAATTACAAGTTTATCCTGGGTCACTGCTTTTTAAAAGACCTTTTCTGGGATTGACAAACCAGGGAAAGGAGCAGCCAGCTGCCCAGAGAGGCCTGAGAGTTGGCTCTGCCAATCTGCTCACCTTGGGGAGGCCACATTTACTGGGTGCTTTATGGGGGGCTCAGGATATCCAATTATACATTAGGGTTTTTTTTCTGCTAAGGTTTTTTTAAGTTAAAATAGGAATGTTTATCCCAAATTTATTAAACCGGAATCAAAACTTAAACTCCAATTGCTGGGAGAATGGAGGTTCTTCACACCTGAGAAGAAGTGGAGGGGTGAATTTCAGACGTGCTGTGGGTCTGCTGCAATCCTCAGTTATTTCTGTGTAGTGCCTGCCAGAGGACCTTGCTGACACGTTCATTTGCTGATGATGACTCTTGGATGGGTTTCCCAAGCAACAAGGCAATGGCTGTGCTGCTTCCCACTCTCTCTAAAGGCAAACTGGATACTTAAAGGATGACTAAAATGGAAAAAATACTTAAAATTTGTAAGCACTAGTGAGAAGAAATGAATTATGTAAAGTAAAAAGGCAAATTAGCATGACATTAAGGAAAAGAGATGCAAATTTTGTATTAGAAACATCTTCACATATGGACATATCAGGCTGTGACAAAAACCAGTCAGAAGTTTCAAGAGATGAAACTCCAGATTAGTTGTTATTAGGAGCCAACATTTGAGAGCTAGTATGGGAATTTGGAAGACAAACTAGGGATATACTATCAGCCCATTGTAGTGCTGGACTAAAAGGGCTCTTGATAGGTTTTTTTCCCAAAGTGAATAAAAGTGGGAGGCAAAGTGTCTTGCCAAGAGGAATAGTTAGCAATTAATGAAAAATAGCTTTGCTCTTTGTAGGCTTTACAGATGCAAGAATGGGACAAACATTTCTTTGGTCCTGATTCAGCAGGTTCACGGGGGTCACACAATTCACAGCACAAAGCTCTGGCCTGACCTGCGGAGAGCGATCTGCTGGAGAGCCACAGACCACAGGAAAGCCTTTGATCTCTGTGTGTGCCTGCCAGTTGGCCACTGCTGTGTCAGAAATGCCTCTGCTGCTAGTGGGGAATGTGAGTGTGATAAAGGGAATTTCAGCGCATGCTGTATGCAGAGCCTCTGCTTCCTCCTGCCTCCAGAATGTTCTGTGGCTCCAGAACCAGCTGGATGGTAACACTTCTCTGTACCCCTCCACACACCACGTGGAGAAACGAGCACAGCCAAGCTCAAAGACCCTCAGATGAGTTGGATTAAATCATTTGTGGCCACAGAACATTTCCTCTGGCTGCATAAAGAGACTCTCATCATTTCTAGGGCTACCTCAGCTGCCAGAGGTGACAGTGGTGGCTGGGTTGTCCCAGCACTGCCCACGATGGAGTCCAGCTTGCAAGGACAGACAAGAAGGCCAGTACTGCCTAAAACCCACTGGTGTTTGGCACAAAATACCCCTAAAGCGTGGGGGTGAGGGGAGGATTGTGCTCTTGAGCCTCACCCCCAGCAGGAGCTGCCCAGCCTGGCAGGAGCAGGACAGATGTGGAGGGCTGTGAAGTGGGGCACCTCTGGCTGCCCGGGATGTACAGACGTGGGGAGCAGCATGATCATCCACATCCCCATGGTAAGGTCCCTCTCAGCCAGTCTGTCAGGAATTCCTCCTCACCCCCAAGTGAATGGTGAAAAGGGGTGGGAGTGTGATAGAACAAACACTGCACCACATCTCTCCTGTGCAGAGGCCTCCGGGCTGTGCAGCCAACAAGGCTTTGACACCAGCAAACTCTGCTCTTTCTTGCGCAGCAAGCATTACCCATGAAGGAAAGCCCCAGCATTTGTGAAATCCAGCCCCAAGTTTACAGGGTGCTGGAATGTCTTTCCATTGCACAACAGCATGGCAAGCGGCTCTGGGATGGAGGTGGAGCAATTTTCTCTGGAGCTCTCCAGGAGCAGGATAAACCACATTTATTTTTTACACCACATAAGGATTTATGGGAAATGTTGACATGGTTGTGTCTGTCTGTCAGGGGTACAACAGCAGCTTCAACATTTTTTTGGCACAGCTCTTTAAAATCCAACTGTTTCCTGACTTGTCATCTTTGTCTTACAGTAAAATAGGGTAATTTTGTTTTGCACTTCAGGGATCTATTCAGATAATCTCATCTCCTTAGTTATGAATAAAATGAGGTGTGATTTGCACATGTATATATTCAAACGGCAGCTACCAGCCTGTCCCTCATCTCACAGGAGCAATGCCTCCAGCTCATATGTTGATTTAACATTTTTATGGGTTTTTATAGCAATTTTCTTTCCATAACAGGTACAGAAATCTGAGCATACAGCATTCCTGTACATTGTCTATTGTGTTATAAACAGGAACTCATTTCTCTAGGCATTAAATTCAGTTTACAAAACAATGTTCTTACTGCAGCCAGGACTGCCAAGCAAAATATTTGTGTATTTACTACTTTGACAGCCTGGCAGTTGGATAGGGTGGGTGGTGGCAGAGCATTTACCTTTGTTAAGCAGCAAGGTCTTGAAAGAGAATTTTATACATTAAATCCCTAGAAACGGTCAAGTAGAGAGGGCTGAGGCTCAGGGTGATAAATGTCTGAGAGACTTACTATAGGAACTTATGTAGAGTTAGAGAAAAACCAAAAATCCAGATCAGCCTCCAAGATAAAATCCTTGGAGAGTGGTGCAAGGGCTGGAAAGTGAGACTGGGGCTAAAGCAGGGAAATGAGAGAACCAAACAAAGCCTTTGGTTTTGCTCTGTCAAAGCTTTTGCCTTTTATCCAGTCACTCTAAATAACTGTGGGTAATCTAACAGTGATGCTGCAATTCCAATAATCACCTGAGTTTTCATGTGAAATAGTTTCTGGTTTTCCTTGCTGAAAAAAACCATGTATTAAAAATATTTAGGTTTATTTAAAGCCCTGCCTAGTTTCTGGAGGTGCACATTTGATGGCGGTACAATTCCTGTCCATGGTGGTTGCACTGCCCTTGCCCTGTCCTTTCCCCCCTCCCAGCAATTCAGCCCCGAGAGCTTCAGGAAACAGAGCCTGGGATGGTTTTCATTAGGTAGAAGGGCTAAGGGAGGTTTTTCTACAGATCTTTACAGTGAGGGTATGTCCAGGAAGGAATCCAGCTTGCCTTTCAGATCCCAGATTTATGTCTGTAGTCTTAGCAATAAATTAAAAAAAGAAAAGAAAAAAATCCCCCTGTGACCTGAGCATACATTATAATTTCCTGTGTAGTTCCAGGGCATTATCAAACTTCCCAGTGTCCAGCTGGAATCGCACTGGGAAAAGCAGTCACTGACAGGAGTTTGGAGCTGAACCGAAGGCTCTGTGCACAGTGGGCCCTGTGGAATCAGGTGCTCTGCAGCCCCATCCTTGTGTCTTCCACCACCATGGCTGGGCAATGCCAGGGTAAGCATTGCATGAAAAACGTCTTAGAAAATTGCAAATATTTTTGAAAAGGCCCAAATTTACCCATTATTTTGGAAATACCCATACAAATTCATACAGTCACTGCTGGTGTCCTCAGCACAGAATGTCAGCAATTACTGACACCCCAGTGATGGCTGCGAAGGGAAAGGGAAGAGCAGAGGAACTGGGGAGTGTTCAGTTGTTGACTGCCTGTGTGGGGACTCCTGGCAAGTAATGGCTCTTTTTTTTCTGGTTAATTCAGCAAGAAAGCACATCAGACCCTAGAATTTAAATATCCGCTGCCATCCTTCTGGTAAGAATCCTGCAGCTGTCTGGAAGCTGCCTGCATTGTACCACAAGCACATGAACACCTTGGGGAGGGTACCCAGCTGACAGACTCAGTGAGCGAGGCACACTGGTGAGTGTCATCTTACCAAAAATCAGCAGAAGCAAGAAAAAACATGCAACTCATTAAGTAACCCCATATGATCTTTTGAGTTCCAAAACCTCCTCCAGTCCGAGAAATTCCAATTAGGAGGAGGGTTGGAGTTAAAAGGAATCCTGCGGTTTGACAGAGCAGAAGCAGCAGGGCTGGAAATTCCCAGGCAGGGCTGTACTGCACAGGCAGCTGGTGCCTGGGGATGCTGCTGCAGAGATGGCGTCGATGTGCCTGTGGACAGGTCTCTGGGAAAATTTCATTGCAAATTTTAAATCAAGGCAAATAACTTGTGTGAGTGAGTTCCAGAAGCCATACAGCCGCCCAGGAGTGAGTGTGTGTGTGCTTGGTGAGGATCCTCTCATGCTCCGGGTGAGCCTGGCAGGGACCGGGACTTCCTCGGCTGCTCCAGTGACAGCCACTGCTTGCTCAGATTGGCATCAGCCATTTCCAGTATCCTGTGGGTATCCGTGAACTTAGGTGTTTGGAAAAACTTGATAATACGAAAGTATACTGGAACATTTCTTGGATCAGGCTGCTGCATTACTCATGCGTCATTAATTCTCCAAATATTAAGGGAACATTTCCTAATATTGGGCCCTAGTCCGTTAAAGAGATACAGAGCAGCTTGCTCAGGTTAAACTACAGTGTCAAACGCCCTTGGCCAGGCAGCTCCAGCACAGGAGGGGAGGGAGGAACCCCAGGTGGGGCTGCTGCTGCAGGGGAGCCGGGCTGTGCTCACACAGGTTCCCGTTTCACACTGCGGGCTGTACATGGCCATGTTTTACCAGCCCCCAACTGCAATATCTCATTGTTAGTGCTCACATTGCCTCACTCCGAAGCAGGATCCTCTCTTGTCACAGCAGACCAATTTAATGCTCTCTTTGGCATTCCATCTATAACTAAAACCACTGTTAACTTTGCCTGCAAGCCCGAGTTTGCAGAGAGCGCAGCTGTAGCACTGATGGTGTTGGAAATGCAGAGTCATTACCTCTGGGTTTTAGTTGCTGCCATTCTGGGAGATTCTCCTCTTTTTCGGGCTTAAAGCTGCCCTGGCACTTTCACTGCATTTGTTACTGCCCCGCCAGAAGCACAAACAGAATGTCAAGTGAGCGTCACTTCCTCTCATCTCCATGTTGGTCCATAATGATGCTACCCACTGCTTTACTGCTCGTGTCCCAGCTCCTGTGAAACTGACAGTTGTGCACAGCACTTCAGCACCGAGAGGAGTTGGGAGCGTGTCAGCAACCAACTGCTTTATTCAGTTATTTTTCTGGCTGGGTGAAGCTATCCCCTGCATTTTAAGGTCATCTATTAAGATGGAGTGTGGAATTGGTAAATGACAGAAGAAGGGACCACACGGAGAGGCTGCTCTGAGCTCAGCAGGCGTTCCCACTGCCAGCACTGTGTAATATATCATGGCTTTCTGCAGTTTTTAGATGCTTTGTAGGTAGATCCCTATTTAATTACAGCCCTAGATGGACATGGAAAGCAACGAACAGGGCAAGGGCCATGTATGCAATGAGGGGAAATCAGCTAAATATGACTCAGAGTGCCCAGGAGGCTGGAGGTCTGCAGCACCTGTGGCCTGCCAGGAGCTGCCTGCTTTCCCTGTTTTCCCTGGGAAAAGTGGAGAGCTTTTGCCTTTGGGATCCACTTAGGATGGAACCAGTGATGGATGCAAACCCAGCCACCCCTGTGAGGAAGTGCTCAGAATTCTGCTTTGTCTGCCTGAGCTAAATGGAAACAGGTCTCTGAGCATTCCGCAGTTCCCATGGGATTGCAGAGCTCGAGCACCCTGAGCGCTGGTGTGGAAGTGCAGAAGCAGGAGAGAGCGAGGAGTAGGACAGGTTGGATAAACCATGTAATCCCTGGGCCCCAGGGACACTCCTGCTGCAGCAGAGTGAATTTTACTGTAAAAACTTATCATCTTCATTAGCTCTTGCATATAGAACACTTTAGTTTGGAGAGTGCTTTATTTCTTTTTTCTTTTTTTAAAATATATTTTAGTGGAATTACTTATTATAGATATCCTGGCTGGCTGTATGCAGAAATCTGAGAGGAAACAGTATCTCTGCTTTTGGGAGCTGATGGCTCTTTGTCACGGCACTGATTTCTTGAAACACAACCAATTTTCTGTTTAATCCTTCTCCTGTTATTTCTCTTTATGCTGCAAAGTTGTTCTTTACAGAACTGATGCTCTTGTGTATCATGTACAAAGTAGATTTTAAATCAGAAGATAATTTTGGTGGCTTACCAGGTGGAATTTGGGAGGCACAATGAGAGCAGGTGAAAAGCCAGAGAGCCCCAGAGGCAGGGGATTTGTGGAGCTTTAGAACCAACTTTCCATCACTACAACCTGCTGCACAGTTAAAGCCTGTCAGCAGCAACGGAGCTACATAGAGACTTCCGTGTGAGATCTGAAGCGGGGTGGGGGGAAGGCTCTTCAGCACCACTTGATGAGCCAGGAAATTCAGTTGCTGCAGTTTTCAACAATTTTCTCATCTCTGGCATGTCGTCAGGTGGGTGTTAATGCTTCCCAGTTCTTAGCACCAAAGGGATTTGCTAAGAAGAAGAAGAAGAAGAAGAAGAAGAAGAAGAAGAAGAAGAAGAAGCCTGTGACTGCAGCCAGAGGTGTCAGGCAGCAGAGGGACAGCGGGCACTGGGCAGTGCAGGATGGTGCTGGAAGGGTCCTGCCCCCGGATCTGTCACCACCCAGGCTGCAGGACAGGTGAGAGGAGAAATACAAAGAGCGATGGAAGCAGTAAACAATTTATGTGGAAGGTCAAAGCTGCAGAGGGAAAAGTGAGATATGCTCGGAGTGCTCCTGCAAATACCGCACAGGTCTGTGGTTGTGACTTCAAGGCTTGGCACAACACCCAGGCTAGCGAGCCTGCCAGAGTTCAAGGAGAGGCTGGACAAGGCTCTCAGGCACAGGGTGGGAATCTTGGGGGTCCTGTGCAGGGCCAGGAGTTGGACTTGACATTCGCTGTGTGTCCCTTCCAGCTCAAGATACTTCATGACTCTCTGCCTTGGTAAGCGGTGAATTACCCATGTATTTCCTGGGCTTGTGGGCTCAGGCTGCAGTGTTAAATGGCTGTGGCAGAGCTTCCTCAGCAAAGACAGCTGCTTTGTTTCCTCAGTAGCTTTTCCAAGCAGCACGTCTTCCTTTCCCACCTTTCTGCGGGCTCCCAGGCTGTTGAACATATATAAGCATGCAGTTGTCCCAGGAGCTGGCTTAGTCATTTAATGATTTTATGTATCTCTCTTTATGTAGCTTTTTTCCTTCAGGGAAGGGGTAAAATACCTGCTATCCTGTCACTGTCAGAGGCATGGTCCTGTGGAACTCACCAAGGGGATGAGGGAACCTGCAGAGACTTGAAGGGAAAACTGTCATGGAGCTTAAACCAAAGCTAGAGGTGGCCATGGGACCTACAGAGTAACTGCCCTGGGGGTTGCCCTGGGCTCCGGGGCAGCATCTGTGACACCCCAGAGTCCCCTGGGGCAGTGAACAGCCCACATGATGCCTGTGTGAAGCTGGGGACTCCCAGCACCTGTGGAGAGTGCTCCTCCCTCCCCACTGGGTTTTGCCTCGTTGCTGGAGCAGGACCTGTGATCTCACCCAGCAGGAGGGATATTTGTTTCTGTGTGCCTCATTGGACCAGAGACAACCCACACTGTCTTGGTTTGAAAACAAACCAGTGGGAGACTGCAAGTCAGACTAAAATTCAAAAGAAAAAAAAAATAAAAATAAGTGGAATAATAACAAGGAAAAGCACTGACAAAGTCAAATAGAACCTGACACCCTGTTAGAGTGGTAGTAGCAGTCCAAACGAAGCAGCTCAGCTNAAAACTCATTAACAGAAGATAGTCCGGAGGGAGGAGGCAAGCAACGCCACCCACCTGGTGTCAACAGTTCATGTAGATGGTGATAGAATACACTGCAACCCAGGACACACACAAAACATGAAAACCTGGAGGCTACGAGTCCTGATTCACCTCCAGGAAACACTTCTTTCTCCAAAGCCTCTGCTTGGCAGGAAGGTTCCACATCTGACCTGAAAAGAGCAAAATGAAGATGATCATCACCTACGATTTCCTTGGGATCAGTGAGCTGCCAATCAGGTTAGCTATGACATGGAGCATTCTGAATACCAACCCAGTTCACCTGCCACCCCCATCCCACAGTTGAGAAGTGCTAGCAAGGATGAAGGATCAGTAAGAGCGTCATTAAGCTAATGAGACCCATATGCTTGTGCAGTCAAATAAAGGTGAACTAAATGCGTGGAAGCGCCCAAAAGCAGATGAATGAACCACGTCAGACATCCTGAAATCATGTTTAATGCAAATATTGCTATTTCTCACGCTTCTTCCTGTATGTAAATCATATTTAAATAAGGCATCTGCCAGAAGAGAACACATTTTGCCTCTGAGCTCACACAAATGAAGCAAACCCAACTTGAGCGAATAGCTAGAGGCTACTGTGATTACTGGAGATCACAGACAGTTGGGAGTCACAAACCAGACTTGCCATCGTGATGGATGCTGAGCCTGAAAGTCATCTATATGCAAATCTGCACAAATTAATCTGAGGGTTTTTTTTTTTTACTAAAAATGCAAAGCACACATTTTTCTCCTGGGATCAAACTGCAAATGTTGGGTTTGGGGAATCCTGAAATAGTTGCAGTCAGAAAGCACTTCAGTACCAGAGAAATTATCCTCTTTCCTCTGTTTCCATGTTACTCGTATAGAAGAAGAGAAAAAAAGAAAAGAGAAACAAACCACCAGCATTAATGAGCTTGCTATTACTTTTCAGTAAAGGTATAACTCAGGGAGAATTTTCCTTCCTTTGCTGAAGGTTTGGGCTGCTTGTTGCAATGCACTCGCTCTCTGTTGCTGCTGGAACTGACATTTATTGCTCTGCAGGTCTGAAAGATCAGCCCACCTTTCTCCACCAGTGACATAATTTAATTGGGCAAATTATGTCTTATACATACTGCTGGCAGAGGGCTACAAGCTTCAGGCTTCCCTCCTGGGAAAATGTGCCAGAATACCTCTCCTTCCCTTTGAACGTGCTGCTTTGAGTGTATGGAGCTCCTGCTGAATTTGTGTGGGGTGGAGCAGCCGTCCTGCCTGTGGAGGGGCTGCCATTGCACCAAGCACAGTTATGACAGTACAGGCTCTTGGGTGCTGCTGTTTGTGACTGAATTGGGAGTTTGGGGCCAACGTCTCTCCCAACCCCAAACATTCTATGATTCTGTGATTCTACAATTTATCACATGCCTGGGTTATAGGACCAAGCTGAGGGTAATAAATAATGTTTGGCTCAAGGGCAGTCAGATGTGTTTGCCTATCTGCTTTTCTCGTCATATATATGTATTTTTGCCTTTTGCTGATATTCTTATTTTTCTGACCACCCTTTCAGGGAACAGAAAGAAAAGAGACACCCTTTTCCTTGGCTTCCTTTTGGACTATCTTCCCGAAAGGCAAAAAGCTGTGAATACTCATCAGACTGAGTTCAACTGCTGGTGCCCTCTCAGCTGGAGGGCTGAACTGGTCAGCAGGAATGGACACAATATCTGAATCAGACTCCACACCCGGCCAAGCTGTGTGCACCCACAGCAGCAGAAGATGGAAATGCTTGGAAAAGACATTTGTGGGTTTCAGCCGAGCAGAGACTTTCACAAAACAGTTTCAGGCTAGTAACCCAGAGTTTATAGACTTTCTGCATGTTGAAGTGCGAAGGTAGAGCTTTAAAGCTGTGAAATAATGATAACTGAACCCAAAATGGAGAAATTGAGTGTAGAAAGAGCTGTGCTGGTTAGCACCAGCCAGGGACTTGGCTCCCAGCTTCTCTGTATTATCTGATTACACAAGTTGTTGTTGTGGTTTGTGTTTGTTTTGTTTCTATCTCTGCTGTTCTGGGATTTGACCACATTGCAACATCTCCAGCTTGGTGCCTGTCGAGGGCCTGCTGCAAAGGGTTCCTTGAGGTCCACAAGGCTCCACTAATCACTGAAACATGACCCAGCTCTTGGGATCAGGGAGGGTGCTCCGACGGTGATGTAAGTGTTGCTTATCAGACAGTTCTCCGAAAAGTGTTGGGCTACCCTGAGCTGGCATCAGCTGACAGGCGATTACAGGCCACTAATGACAATTTCCTTCCCTCATATCATGTTATAAATGCATTCATAGATCACAGCAGTCGCTCATATCTTGCTTAGAGAAGGTGAAAGGAAATCCCTCTCCTCCAGATTAAGTGAATTGAGATGGGAGTGTGATTCCTGCTTCACGAGGACTACAGCAAAGGCTTTTTTAATGGTTCAAGATAGAGGAGAATAGCTGCATTTTCCTGTCTTTTCTCATGCACCAAAAAGGTTCCGTTTGGGAGCTCATATTAACCAGCCTCATGAAGTGCACCATATGTTTTAGTCTTTTTTAATTACTGTAGCCTTTACAGCCTCAGCTAAATGTCATCCTTAGAGTTTGTTTTACAATTAAATCTCTCCTTTGGGGAGATCCTAAAATCTTTTTCTCTCATCGTCTGTGAAGTGTAAAGGAGAGCTGCAAATTTACATTACACTAGGCAAACAACAGTTTTGTTTGGAAAACAAAGTTTATTATTATATCAAGATGCTTTTTATTAAATGCTGTGTTGATGCCATATAACAAGAATGTAGGTGATAAAGTATATTTTTGCTCCCTCTTCGGTGCCTTGCGTAAGGCAAAGTGTTGGTTTATTATTTGAAAATAAAGGTCGCCACAAAATTAAAAAAAAAAGCCAGTATCAGCTGAGATCTCCACAGGTTCTAAAGATCTCAGTGCTAAAAGGATGAATTTACATCTCGAGCAGACTGTTGGTAATTGCTGAAGGACTTGAATCTATTCACAGCTCTCTCCCACTCCTCAAACCCACACACTCTTTCTGCAAAGTGCTTTGCACACAGATAAACCTCATTAAAATAATAATTAAAAAAAATTCTTAGCTAACAGCAAGGTTAAATGTAGCCCTTCTGAGCCTCCTGTGGAGACTGCTGAAGTTCCACTGGAACACTTCTTACTGCAAACCAGTTCCTGGGTGTAGGGGTGGGAATGGGACCTTCCTTGGCTCCCATGGATCTCGGAGCTGGTCCCAAGCACTGATTGAACATCAGAGCTTCCTTGTAAGGTAGAGAAGGGATTCCCCCACACCTGGAGAGCATCCCCTTGGGGTGGGATGTAGGCTGCTGGCCCTGGGATGGCTTCGTCTGGGACCGTGAGGAGCTGTGGCCACGCTCATCACAAATGTCACCAGGCTTTCTGCTCATGGCAGTAATTCCTAACTACATTTCGTGCTACTTTATGTAGATAATGCTGAAGAGGGAAATAGTCATTATCTTTTCCAGTTTCTCTGTGAGTGGTGCTGATCTGTCACAGAAGCACTAGCATTGCAGTTTGGGGGAAATCAGTTAAATTTATTGCTGATTAAAATAGAGATGGTCAGAAACAAAAACATAAAACACCTTTGTGTTGGGGTGGGGGGAAGACCCTCCTGCATGGAGAGCCCCCAGGGGTCCCCTTCTGCCCCTCCTTTGGCAGCCACGCAGTCCCCTCTCCTCCTTGGGTTAAATTCGGGTAAAATGAGATGTCCCTTCCTTCTCAGAGAGCAGTGTTTGCACGGGGCTCAGCTGTGACTGCAGCATCCTCCTCAACCCTGTGCGAGGACACTGGGCCATGTGGAACTGTTCCACAAGAGCCTGGAGGTGACACAAGGAAAGGTCTGTCCTGATGAGCAGCTACCACAGTGCTTTGGCAGTCCCAGTTTTCAGATCTCACCTTAAGGACAACAAAAACCCAACAATAAACAAACACAATTTCCTCTATGACCCTTTCTTTCTCACAGAGATGTTCACAGCTCACACTGGAGACCACCGGAGTGGGACCTGTGGGCACCAGGGATCTGCCTAGTGCTGCCTGAAGACCTCTTCAGAGCAGCATTTCCCCAGAAACTGGAACGTGCTGCGGAATCACACTGGGCTATTGCAGGCCAGACCCTCACTGCAGGGTTTTTTTTTCAATTTTTTTTTTCTTTCTGATGGTTATAACACTAATGGGCCAGATTTTTCATTCTCTCTGGCATTTTTAACGAGAAACAGGGATATAGGAATATCCCTGAACAGTTTACATGTGTGTTCTGAATGTCAAAGTAAACACTCAGCCAAATTTCAGGAGAGAAACTGGAGACAGCTGTGAAAGGGGTGTTGCTGCTGCCTGTTTTATAGGGTCAGCTATTCCCCTCAGTAGTAATGGGAGCCATGTCCAAGGCAATTGTGGGTTGGCCTTTGAGCATGAACTAACCGGGGCTGCATAGTGTTACAGCCCTGTTATTTTCCTCCACAGCAGCATCCATAAATTCAGCAAGGAAATATGTGCTGGATGTGGATGCCTATTGCATGGATCAAGCTCCAACACCGCAGTTTTGGCTACGGTGGAAAAAAAGGAAATGAAACATTGCAGTTGGGTTTTCCAGAGCAGGCAACATTAGGAGTCATTTTAAACTTTGACCTGAGATGATTTTGTGTCAACCGGGTATATTTGTGCAGGATGAGATGTCCAAGTAGTCCCTGTGGGGCTCCTGAGCTGGTTTTGTTCAGAACTTGGCTGGCTGTGCGTCTGCTCTGCCCAACAACAGGGATATTTGCCTTGTGAGATGATAACTTTCACATGTTCTTAGAGACCCATCATGGCAGAAGTCAGAACTAACCAGCTCACATGGCCTTCAGCTTTCCAAGATTTAATCATCAGGTTTCCAGGCTGGTTCCAGTTTTTATTAGCTCCACACCTTATCCAATTTGCAAAGCCTCTAATGTGAGGCCTTCCTTCTGGCTGGGGCAGAGAGCTGGTCTGCCAGCACTTGGTGACTGCCACCCGTTTTCCCACAGCAGCAAAACACAGTTTTACTTTTTGCTTTGGATCATCTGCATTTTAAAATAAGTGAGGCAATAGCAATGGCAATAACTGCATATCCAATAACAGTACTTCAGTTTCTGTCCCAATTGGTTTATTTTAACAGAAGACTGGTTTTCTGTGAAAGAGGTGCTGTGAGCCTGAGGCTGGGTTAGCAGGCAGCATCAAAGAGCAGCTTGTGCATGGGGTGACATCTGGGGAAACAGCCATTCGGGTGGTTTATTTGTGTAGCAGGTATTTATTACCATTGCAGGATGTTACTTGGGCTCAGACCCTGCATTCTTGGCCTCAGTGCAAACGTTTTTATTTCAGCCATTTACCAGAGGAAAACAATGATCTGTGACGAGTAATTAGAAGAGTTTATGCACTCCTTTGTAAAATGGGACCTTGCTGTACCTTCCAGCTTGCCAACGACCCACACTCATTGGCAGCAGGTCTCTGCCTGTGTGGGCTGAGCTGGAAACCTCTCATCAGCAGTGACAGTCCCTCCTTTGTCCCGTGTGTCACCTTGCTGGCTTACAGCAGGCTCCTCACAAACACTCAGGTGCTGGTTAGGGCAGACTCGTGTGTGTGAGGACTGAGCAGTGCCCAGTACTGGAATGGGTGAGACAAAGCAACAGCCCTGGTTAACAAGGTGGGGTGAAGTGCTGTGGGGATCTGAGATCCTGCTGGACAACAGGGAACTGTGCGAGGTGTAAGCAGTGCTTCCCTCTCTGTGTGTGAGCACTGGAGATGAGACAGAGGTAGTCCTGTTTATGATTCAAGTGGTTTTGAAGGGCTGATGTTTCTGGCAGTTTTCTGGCAGTTCAGTGAGTGGGCAAAGGCAGCAGGTAACTCCAGACAGCAAAGCAGAGCTTGGGAGATGAGACTTCGCGTACAGTGAAATGCAGAAATAGCAAATGGGAATCACCTCACGTCAGGGATGAAAACAAAATCCACTATTTTGGGTGGGTAATGGAGCATGTTACAGGGGAGCTGAACTTGCAGCTGAATATCCAGGCCCAGAATGATACCTTTACAAATTTCTAGACTTGCCCCTGCTTGCTGTCTTCTTCCTCTCTGTACCCCGTCTGGCTTTCCCACTGGAGTCTCTCCTGTGTCCTACCCCCTGCTGTACCCAGCGCAGCTGGGTGCAGTGCTGGCAGATCTGCACCCACAGAGGATCCTGCTGACGGAACAGAGCTGGATGTGGGTGCAAAAAACCACATAAAAATAGCCCACACAGAAACAGCCTGTGGGCTCTGGGTCCTGGTTGGCAACCTTAAATGTTTGTAAAGTTCTGCTGAAATGGCCTTTCAATACTTGATCCTTCCTAAATTAGGAGCATGTTTCAGAATCATAATGGAGATCATGACTCAGAGGGTGGCTTCAAGGGATGCAGCCTGTTGGTGGTCACTTTTATCCTGGATGTTTGTTTTGTTTACAACCTGCATGTAACGTGCTGTAGCAAATCTAAAGTGGATTTTGACAGTCTGCATTAGTCAGCTCATCCACCATGGAAAGAACTAGAGCTCCTTGTGTTCTTCGAAAACTTTCAAGGTCAGTTGAACAGTTTCAAAAGACAAAACAATAAGAAGAAACTCATTTCAGTTCCATCTTCAACTTCCCCACTCTCAAAATGTTCAGGTACAGAGGATCCAGTGAGAGGAACTGGGATGGCCAGGAGGAAATGGGAGACACCAGCAGGGGTGACTGGGGAAAACCCCCCTCTGCCTGCTCACTGTATGGATGTCAGATCTGAGCCTCCACTGAGTACGTGGAAATCAGTCCAAGCTAAAGTGTGTCTGGCATGCTTGGTTTGGGTCTCTTGGGAACTTTACATGACAAAAGGGAATGTACCCAGCCCTGGCAGAGGAGCTGTTTCTGTAGCCATGGGGTAGCAGGAGGGCTCACCCTGACTGTCTTTGCAACCTTTGCCATCTGAAGGCTCCTCACTGAGGTGACATTTGCTGCTGTCAGAGTACTGAATTCCATCAATTACTAGTGGTGAGAAAGTTTGAGAACCAGGAGCAGTTTCAAATCAGATTCCAAGATAAAGATAGTTTTCCTGCTATTAGAGCCTTTTGATGTCAGATTTGGGTACATTTCTCAGACACTGGCAGTAAAATGTCAGCATCTGAAAAAATACTTTATCAAATACTGCTTATAAGTGCTCTTGCCTTGCCAGTACATTAAATTAATGGCAAGTCACTGTCAGGAACACTTGCTTCTGGCTTGAAGAATTAGGCTTTACTCTGTTTCACATGTACGACCTTATTTCTTCCCAGGGCTCTGAATGGGTATAGCAGAGAGTGAATGTGACCACACACCTGCAGAAAAATGGGCTGGTGATAAGGAAAGGGAGATGCTGGTTCCCTCCTAAACTGCTGGAGTGGGTAATTCTCACACTGCAGGAATCTGCTCCCGTGAGCTGGTTCTTTAACTTTTCCCTGTTAGAAGTCCAACTGTGCAGGCCCCAGCAAACCTTTACAAGTCCTGGTGATCCGAAATCCCCAGAATGGTGTGAGCTTTTCTCCATGGGCTCAGAGTAGGCATGGACTGTAACTGATTTGTTTGGACCGAGCTAGTCTATTTCCTCTTGTAGGAAATGTGCTAGAATAGTGACTTTGGTATTTTAAAGCAGCAACATCTGCTGAAGGCTTTTCCTGTGTGAGCTGTGCATTTCTTATGTTTCTCAACCATTCCCTGCAATGAAAGGCACGCTGTGGAGTGGTCTGACTTCTGCCAAAGAGGCATTGTTTTCTGCTGCTTTGTGACATCTTCCCAAATTCTGAAAAACTGTGGTTGGATGGGGACATGCAAACAAATATTTCAGTCTGAGTCTGCTCTGTTCCATGGCTGTTCAACCAGAGTAGCACCACTTTAAAGTGGGAATTCTAGAGCCATGTGGAAGGGAGAGTCACAGAAGAGATGTGGCAAAACAGTTCCTACAATTTACAGTGGCAGAGGACACTGGTGGTGTTGTTCCCAGTGGTCTGCAATTAGGAAATTGTTGCTTAGGAATCACTAGAGCCTTTTTTTTTCTTTTAATCTTAGCTCTGGAATTTTAAAATGGCACATCTCTCCATTGGTTTGGTTCCTCTTCTTTGGGGCTTTTATTTGGAAAATAAGTTGTTTCTAAGTGGGTCAAGGATTAACCATCCCATGTCCAGAGGTTTCTCAGTGCTCTGGTTCCCTGCCTGTCCCTTGGAAGGAGGCAGTGCTACCCTCTCCTCTTTGGTGCACAGTGCAGAGCTCAGAGCTTCAGAAGTGTTGGAAATGCAAAAAAAGGGCTGAATTCAAGTCCAAACTTTTCTCCTGAAGTCAGATTTCCAACGAGTTAGTTTTGCTTTCCAAAGCTAGTCCCTGAGTATGGGTATGTGCTAATCTCACCCATGAGGAGGCTGCCCTGTCTTTGTATGGATTCACACAACCTGCCGTACCCTTTCAGTCCCCAGACAATGCTGTCGGTTTTCTTTCATTCAGAAATGATGTATATTTCCATTTAGCCTCACTTCATTAAATCCTGGATATATTAGTTCTTCAGTGTCACTTGAAGTCAAGGCAAAATATTTTAAATGATCTTATGTTGTTAAAAATATGGCTGAGAAACAGAGTAATTTTTTTACTTGGATAAATTGAGTGAAAGCACTGCTTGAGGACAGGCCACCAGCACAGGGCTCCAACTTCTGGGTTAGGTTTAGGACTTCCTGGGTTTATCCAGGTGTGTGGTGCTCTGGTGAGGTGCAGCAGAGCTGAGCTGGCAGGTTACTTCAATGTAGGTTTGCTCTGCTGAGGAGTTCCTGTCCTCTCCAGTAAGGCCCTCTGGAGCTGTGCTGCATCTGTTACTGCTGTTTTACACTTGTATGGAGAGGGATTCACTGGTTTCTCCTGTGGTGTGCCAGGCCATTGGAAGAGCATGGCAGACTTTGCTCCCTGTGTCAGTCACCGCCCCTGGCAGTGCCACTGTGCTCTCCTTCAGCTCAGCCTTCAGCTGCCAGGCACAGGACTGAGACCCTGCACACGACTTCCCCACACCTCTCCCCTACTAAAGCTCCAACAAACCTCAAGGGTCAAACCACAGGGTCATGTTTCCTCCAGTTTTCCTCCTAAGGGCCCCCCTGTTGCTATATGCTCAACTCTGTGTGTTGGAAATGTGGCTGTGCAAGTGTGGAGAAGAATTTTTAATGTTTGTCTTCGACGGGTCTGGTTGGGATCTCCTGCTGCCTCTGCCTGCATAGGTTGTGTTGGTGGTAACAGTCAGTGGGTGTTTTGGGGAGAGGAAACTTCATGTTGAAGATCTACCAGAGCCAGGGGTGCAGCTTGCACCCCCTCTTCGATCTGAGGAAGGATTTGGGTGCCTAAAAGCTGCTCAAGTATCTCCCATGTGCATCAATTGGTCCGCTGAAAGAGTTTAACACTGCCTACAGAGTTTACCTTGCTTAGGGCATCATGGCCTAACAGGAAAAGCTGCTGGAGTGGTTTCAGGAGTCTCCTGTAATTCCTGGTTTAGTTTTATCACAGTCCTGACTCCTCTGGGTCTCTCCTGGTCTTCCTCAAACACACAGCTCAGGGTGTTGGGCTGGCAGATGTGGACTGGCTCTCAGCTCAGTCACGATCTCAGTGCAAAGCCCAGATAAAGCATTACCCCAGCTCTGCTGATCCCCTCTGCTCCTGCCGCAGTGGGGGCCAGCAAGTGGCACTCATGGACTGTCACCAGACAATTTAAGGGGACTGTAACATTGCTTTCAGAGCAGCAATGCTCACACTGCATCTCCAAAGAGGTAGAGAGAAATCAGTCTTCTGGTCTTCCTATGCTTTCATTTTTTTTCTCCAGATGAAATTCAAGACTGTGTAGGAACATTTTGGGAGGGTTGATTGTTTGCTTAAAAAGTAAATAGCATTTTTCTCTCTGGCTTAAGTTACACAATGATTTTGTGTAGTCAGTCCATCCCTCAGGGTGTCCAGCAGCAATCAGCAGGACCCTTCCCACATACACTGCAGCATCACACAATAAGACAGGCCCACTTTCCCAAGCATTGGCTGTGTTGGAGACAGGATACCACATTTCAGAAATGGAAACTCTTACCCTGCTACTTTTCCCTAATTGCATGCACATTTTGTCTGTGCAGACTTCAAGTCTTGCCTGTGAATGGGAGTTGAGAGCCAGAGCCAGCTCCAAAGATTCTTCAAAATGTTACATTTTTAGTGTCATAGATTGGGCCAGGCTGAGTTTGCGATGAGGAAGAGAAGGCGGAGGAAGGTGACCAAGCACTGTAGGGAGCTACCACCTCTGATTGTAGCAGTTGATTCTGCTGCATCCCGTGGTTGTTGGGGAAGGTGAAGCTGGCAGCCAGGCTGTGGATGCTCTGGTGCCTCCTCCAGCTGTTTGCAGCTGTGCCCATGGCCTGGGGCAGGCTGGTGCCACAGAGCTGTGCAGCTGTGGGCTGGGTGGGTGGCCTTGGTGGGACACTGCCATGCTCCTGCCATCCTTCCCTGCGGGCTTGGGCAGAGCTGTCCTGCCAACAGCTCTGGTGGGCACCAAACAGGGTCTCTTCTTCCCATTACCAAATGCCTGAGGAGGTGGAGGAGCTCTGCAGTGTAAAAACATCCCAGCTGTGTGTCTCAGTGCTGCCTGCCCCAGGGACAGAGCTTCAGGGCTGGCCTGACAGCGAGGCTGGAAAGAGCTTGTCCTGAAGGGACAGAAATGCAGGGGGAAGCCGAGCCTGGTGCCCCAAGAGAGGTCCCAGAGCTCCCGATGCAGGACAAGAGGCTCCCTGTGACTGAGCCCCCCGAGCTCACAAGCACAGCCCACTGTCTGGCAGGGAGCACACCCGGGTTATTCCCGAGACCCTCTGAGGAGGGATGTTTTCCCGATGACATAGTGTTTGTTGTAGGGACTTCGTTCGTCCCAGGGACTTGTCTCTAATTTATCCCAGGATGGGTTTCTATAAACAGTCGCTATTGTCATACGACAACAGGACCCTCTCGATGAACAGATCGGGATCCGATCACCAAATGCTTCCCTGAGGGCGAGGTGAGTTTGGGGCTCCTTAGATCTCGGTGAGCAGCTGTGGAACAAAAAGAAATTTTGAAAAGCCCTTCTTACAGTACAATTTCGAAGCCACCTTTGGTCGGCAGAGCGGGGTTAACCTGGGCAGAGCCGGGGGTGAGGCCCCTCGGCCCCAGGGCAGGCGCGGCGCTCACCTCTCACCCCCGGCGCTTTGTTTTTCTTTGTAGCTGCGGTGCCCAGGAGCCGGTCTGCGGGCGGCTCCGTCCCGGTCAGCCTCCCCGAACAGCCCATCTCACTGTGCCGGCGTGTCCGGCCGCGCTCCGCCGCCTGCCCGGGGCGCCGGGCTCCCCTCCCGCNGCGGAGCCCCGGCCGCGGAGCCCGGCCGCGGGTCCCGGGCCGCTCCCGGAGCCGACGGAGAGGAGCCCGCTGCAGCCCCTCGATCCAAAGCCCTCTCCCGGCTACCGGGACAGATACGCGGATATTTCCTTGCGCCGTTCCTCTTCTTTCTCCTTTTTTATTTTGCTGTTGTGGCAAATTGTCAAAGGAAAAAAAAGTTGCTGTGGATGTTTCAGAGCTGTTGCTTTATTGAAAACAAGTCCCTGGGTGGAGGCGAGAGCAGCCCGCGGGGCGGTGGGAGTGTTTGCAAAGCAAATGTCACTTGGCGCTGGGGGGAGAGCTGCCGAGATTGTTCCACAGACGCGTTCGCCGAGCCGTGCAGGCTTGCTCGCCTCCTGTGAGCCGAACGAAAGCCAATGGGAAGTTCGAAAGGAAGAGAAGAAAGTATATGGCATAGCTAAGAAAAGCTCTCTCTGCCTGCTTTGGCTGGTATGCTTGGATTTCTGGAGCGAGCAGCGTTTAAATGGAGCGGGGGCTGTGCCGGGGGGAGCACCGAAGAGGGATGTGCTTCGGGGGGCTTGGGGGACCGGGCTTGTAGGGTCAGTGGAGAAAGCGAGCTCCCGGCCGCAGAAGCACTCAGCGCGCTCAGGGCTGAGCGAAAGGCAGCCGGTTCTCTCCCCCCACGCCTCCCCTCACCTTACCTCTCGCCCTTGTCGCTCCAGGGCTTGTGCAGGAGCCTGTCGGTCGGCCCAAGCTGAGCCGCCCGCGGGGAGTGAGGTCAGAGGAGGAGGGTCTGGGCACAGGGTCCGTAACACCTGCAGGAAGGGCCTTTGAGCTCGTGTGTGCCCCACTGGTATCGAATTTTCTCTCTAAACTTTCGGTTTTCTTTGGAAAGGGAAGTTGCTGTTATTGCCAAGTTATATCAGCACCGCGTTTGGCTTCTTTGCACCCACAGGCGATGAGTAGAGGGGCGGTGTTTGGAGTGAGTGTGTGGTTTTCGAACAGACCATCAGCACCTGAGTTCTCTCCTGCTCTTCCTCATGGCGCGTGATGCTTTAGGCATCCTGGCCCTTCAGTTGCAAACGGAGGCTATGGCCACATCCCATAAATGTGGCTTTGCTTATAACTTACGTCATTTAAAAACAAAAACTACAGCTCATGGTACACAGTTAATGGGCGTAAAATTGTCTGAGAAGATTTTGGACACAAACCACCGTTATTAGTGGAATGGATGAAATTAGTTTTATTATGAAAGATTTTGTCCTAATGACAGAATGGAGACTATAGAGGCCAAAACCCAGTCTTTTAACTGGTTCTTTTCCCAAGTGGAGTCAGCTGGACCTTCAAAATCACTTTGAAGACAGTTATACCAGCATTAATAGGGCTGATGTTGGCCTAAAAATACCATCCAAAAATCACACTCTTAATTGGCATTGCTTTGTTGGCAAAGCTTTCCCAGTGCTGCCTTACTCTTCGAGAGCCATGTTGTTTTAATTGCATCAATGTATTCTGTCATGAAGGCAATGCTCTGTGCAGGATTTATTGAGTTTAGTGTAGTGGCTGGAGCTTTAACTTCACCACTAAAGACAAGAAACCAATGGCAAAGCCATGGAGCTCTTCGGCCCTGGAATCCCTGAGGATTCCACTTCTGTGAGACTGCATCAAGCTACTCTGCAAGTGATACTGGGAAAAATAATAAGTAAACAGTAGCCTTGCAGTGTATATAAATACTAGGAAAAATGGTTTTCTTTTAGTTTAAATCGGTTTTGGTGATTGAAGACATCTGTCTTTGCTTTCCATCCATCTGTCCATCCATCCACTTCAATACCTTTCCAGTTGCATTAGATGATCATGTGACATTAGACACTTCTAAATTTATCTGATCTGTTTGAAGCTGGAAGAAGTGGTGTGCTGCAGCTTTGTGCACTGAGTGTTGGTGGCCTTTGAGAGGTGATGATGGGCCGAGAGTCCCACAGTGCTTGGTGGCATTGAAGATGACATTCCAAACAAAGCCCTTTCTGTCCCACTCAGGCATGTGCTTGTGGGAGAGCAACAAGAACCCCCATCTCTGGGGGCTCGGGTGAGTGTGGCTGAGGATCAGCTGGCCCACTGGAAGAGGCTTGTGAGCTCACAGGAGGCCTGACCAGAGTGCTCCTGAGTGTAGCTCTACTCCTGCAGGGGTGTGAGATGGAGCCCAGCAGCAGCCCAGGCTGGTTCTTGGGGCTCAGGTGGTGGATTGCAATGGAGCAGCAGCGCATGGAGGAAGGGGCATCTTCTGCAGTGCTGGGTCTGGCTGGGATGCAGCCCTGGTGCTGCACTGTCTGCAAACTTTTGCTGGACAGTTCCTCAGTGGCAGGAGGGGACACTGCTGGGCTTTCCATGCTGCCAGAACCCCTCCAGCACTGCAGGCGTCCCTTCCTCTGGATCTGCAGGAGCAGAGCAGTTACAGCCCTTCTCCAGGCTGCTTTCACTCCATACTTTCCGTACTTTTTCCAGAACACCTTTTGTGCGTACTGGAACCTCAGAGGGCTCCTGTTGCTCTTGTTGCTGTGGTGTCTGGTGAGTCAGTTCTCACAGGCTGCATGGAGACTGTTGCATGTGGAAGGGACCTTCCCTCCCCATCATCCCTGTGCCCTCAGATCTGGCATCCCATGTAAACCAAACCAAGCCTCCTGCCCCATGCCTCTCTCCACTGCCTTCTCTCCTTAATCCAGGGAGATGACCAGTGTTTGCAGGGTTAGTCTTCTTTTTCAAACTGTTCTCTGGAAATGTTTCCATGCCTGGGAGTTTCTTCCCATAGCTTGTGGGTACACATTGGGATTTAACTGCTTCTGGCAAAACTAGAAGTGTCTCTTACATTCTCCAGAGATTTTTGCTGGTTGCTAGAAGACTTGCAGTGGGCACATACTTTCCTACAGCTGCCTTCTGTCTGTTCAGCAGAAGAAACCAGAGTGCTGCTGGCTGGGGCCTGGCTGCCTCTTCCACGAGCCTTTGACCTTGGGGCCACTGTGATCTCAGGTGGCCTCAGAGTGCCCTGGGAGCTCCCCTTCCTCCTCTGTCCCAGGGCTGAGCGTGCTGAGGTGATTTGCTTAGTTGTATGCAGATCCCTGGTGACAGAAAGAACCCTGACTCTTAATTATTGTGCCTCTTATCGCCTCTTCGATGTGCCACCAGCCCATATGTTTAGAATAAGCTCTGATCTCATGATACGGGCTCATGCATTCACTTTTGTTTAGCTTTTCCCCCCATTCTCTTGCATTTGAAATTTGGATTTCCTTCCAGCTCATTGGCATAACATTAACCTTTCTTTCTGCTGGAAGTGACATGTTGCCTTTAATAACAGAGGCCTGTATTTAATATCCCAAGAAGTCCTTTCCAATTCTATGTTCATACAGATCAGGAGTTAAACAAAAGAGACTTGGAAAGGGGCTTTCCAAAAAGTGCTTTGTTTTCTCCTGCTTATGTTATTGTGGTCTTTCTGTTGGAAATTGAACTGTTGAAACAAACATGTCCCACTTAGGGATGAAGAAGTGCAGCTCACTTGTGGCCTGGCCACTCCTCCTGCTGCTGAACATGACCAGAGCAAGACCAGACCCTTCGAGTTTTCATTCTTGTGTGTTACAAACCTAACCTATTATTCATTAAAATTAAGCCGTGGTAATGACACCTCTTGGTTTGCATTAAGGCAGATGTACATTCCTGTCTGTCTTGTTTGCTGATGAGCTCTGTGGATTGGATCCAGAGGCAGGGAGAAGTTTAAGCACCGTCACTGATCCGCTGACTTCACCATCCAGATGTGACCTCGCGGCTCCCCGCGTTGGGCCGGCCGGGGAAGTCGGTGTTGAAGCAGGGAAGTCACTGACATTTATGGCTGGGTGCAGTGGAGCCTGTGGCTTTCCTCAGCGTGGTCTCCTTTTCATGAATGAAGGCAGGCAGGGAGTGCCTGCCCAGTGCCAGGAACGCGGGGCGGGAGCGTGGGAAGCGCGGTGTCCCCAGTGTGGCACAGCTGCAGGGACAGCCAGCTGCCATGGGGCTGGGCTCGGGGCACCCCACAGGAACAGCCGCAACAAATATGTCACACACTCTTTTTTGTGACTTGAAGGCTGAGGAAGTGCCCCTCCACTCCTTGCAGATTTTCTGCCCATTTTGGTAAGAATTTCTTTTTTTCAATTTTTTTTTTTTTGTGATCCTTGGCGTGAAACTTCATTTAGTTCTAGTTTTTGCTCCTGACTCTATTCACTGAGAATACCTTGGAGACAAGGAGCTCATTTTTTCCTGTATCCACAAAACCTTTCAGTAACTGCTAACCCCTTACACCTGTACACGTAAGTCAAGAAAGGATCTTAATGCAGTTTTGTCTAGACTGGTGATGGAGGGAGAGAGAGAAAGCAATTCCTGGGGCAGGCATACACAACATTTTGGAAATAGAAAATACAACCAGCAAAGATTATATCCCCACCAGAGCTGGCAGAAGGGGTCTTATGGGTGTTCTTAATCCACCTAACTGTAAATCCAGCCAGGTTAGCTCAAACCACCTTTGTTTTTGACTTAAATTAGCTGAGTCTGCACTAGCACGGTGAATGTTCCCTCTGTCCCTCCTGCCAGACATGTGGTGGGGGACTACCAGCCAGCTGCTAGTCCTCAGCCAACTCCTGCTGTAGCCATGGCCAGGAAACACCGTCTGTGTGTCCCCCAGGTTTCACTTAATGAGAGCTGGGCCTTTTGGCCAGGAGCAGCTTAAGATGTGCCCCTTACACTCTGTTTATGCTGTCCTAAATCATCTCAGGTTGGTACCTGTCCCCCAGCTCACAGCTGTTCCTTCTGGCAAATTCCACAGTTCGCTGGTGCTCGTGGGTGGGGCCAGCTGAAATCCTTCAGGGCATCTCTTAGGTTCCCACTGAACAGCTCTTTTACCCACAGAAGGACAGACCTGTTCTTCTACCTGAGCAGTTGTGAACCATTGAGTATGACACTGGATATGCAAGGACAGAGGTTTAGGGGATGCCCATGGGATCTGAATTCCCGTTTAAATTACAAGGCAATTTGTTGTCCTAGGTTCTGTGACAATCACATTTGAAGTGTTTCATAGAAACAACTTCTAGGGCTGTTGCTTTCCTGCGCTGTGCTCTGGGCTTTGGAGGCAAGGTTACTTATAAAAAAAATTAGGGTGAAAGCTGGAAAAACTCTTTTGCTGGTGTCATGAATCAGATCAGAATGAGAGAATACATTTAAAACTCTGAAGTGAAACCTTTTCACAGGAGAGTGCTACTTTAAATATATGTCTGGAATGGGGAAAAAAACCTACTTCTGCAAATGATTTTTGTTTTAATAATTAAACTCCACTGTTTAGAAATGATTAATTATTGTAACATGTGAACGCTGCAAAGTTTCATCTATTCACAGTAGTATTTCAAATGATTTAAAAGTTGTTTGTTCAAGGTTTGCTTTTAGTATGTCATTAAATGTCATGGATTTATTCCAGCTGTCCTCCACAAATGTATCACTTGTGAAGGATTTTGCATGGGAACAGGCTGCCAGATTTTAGTTTTGATAGCAAAGCCCAATTTTGTTTCATTTTTAATCTAGTTTTGCTTTGCTAAATGCATTGCTGACTCTAAATGGAGTTGGCAGAGAAGACAGTGGCAGCTCTGCTGGGCAGAGTTACTGGACCTGGCATGCACCTCCTGAAACCCCCTGGGCACGGGGTCAAGGGTGGGCAGCTTGTGCAGATATCTGACCCACTGACCACTGCCAGCGCTGCCCTGCTCTGGGCCGTGCTGGTCACTGCCTCTGCACAGTTCCCACGAGCACTTCCTGATTTGCTTTAGACAAAACCGAGTGGATTATCTCAAGACACTAATTAGACCGTTGAAGATAATCCTGCTTGCCTTTGGGTTTGTCTCTGTCTTCCCTGAGGTGAGTTGGGGGGGACTGAGAGGCTGCTCCGCCATCCACACCCGAAGGAGCTGGGCTGGGGGAGGACAGGCTGCTGGGGGCACCTCAGCAGCACAGCCCAGGGCAGGGATTGGCACCAGGGCTGTCACGGCCCAGAGAGGTCATTAGTGGACAGAACTTCTTAGATTGAGCTGCTGTGCCAGGTCTGTGGAGGCTAACTTTTTGTTTACTCAGTTTTCAGAACCAGAACACTTACATTTGGTAGCACATCAAGTTCTCCTATTCTAATATGCCTCATGCATGGAGCTCTGTCATACAATCAATAAACATCCAGCCTGCTGATCCTGAAAGTAGGATCTTGGGTATGATTAATGTATAAAGCTTGGATGGCCATTTGGAAAGGATATGATGTGATACAGAGCAGATTGTTTTGGGGGATTTACCCCACAGTTCTGAGCTGGTAAGTGGAGTAAATGGCTGTGCTCAGGGGAACTGCAGAATGCTCCGAAACATTCATTTGCCTTTAGAGCAAAACCAAAAATGCAGTCTGCTTTCTGACATGCTGTTTGGTTCCTGGCATGGCTGCCTGCATATCCAGGAGGATACGTCCTGTGGAAAGTGTGTGTAATAATTCAGAGCTTTTGTACGATGCAGATGTTAACACAAGAGTGCACGATAAGCAATCTCTCCTCTCTTTTATTAAGATGTTTGCATTCTTCTCAAGGTGTTGACATAGCACACTATGCCCTGGGGTGCTGCAAGCGTCTGAATATTTAGGATGTGTAAAAGAACAAGAACATTTAATAATGTCTCTCCAGTCTGGGCAAACAGGTTAACTTGAGTGCATCACTTCTATTCCTGCATTTAAATAGACTGAAGTAAGATACTGGTGATCAAAAAGGAACCTGATGGGGATTTACTTAAATTTACTAAAATCTCTCTTTCTGTAACGATTAAAAGAATAAATCAGCACTTTATGATGTTTGCCATGAAGATGAAGCACGTGTCTAGACCAGACAGCTCATGTATTTAACTCCTGGTTACATTTCTGTCGTTTGGGGTTGCTCGTCTATGAGGGTACAAACAGCACTGGTTGTGTTTGTGCAGTGCTGGGTTTTGAGGCACTCTAACATGCAGCTGAAGTTCCATGTGCTGCCACAGTTGGGGGATGTCTTTGCACTGGGAAAACTCCCACTAAGTGGGAATTGGAACTTGATAATTGTGTTGGATCTAGATGATGTTCAGGTCCCTTCCAACCCAAACCATTCTGTGAAAACAGGCAATGAAGCATGTCAGGCAAGCATGTGTATGTTTCAAATAATCTCCACTGGGTTCAAAAGGAAATGTTTCCATTTGGTTTTTAGCCTGCTTTTCTAAAACTCATTTAAAGAGCCCAAATAACATCTGCCACCAGTAATGTTTGGGCCTGAACAAAGGACACGACACGTGTTGGTGATGAGGGTGGGTGCAGCGCTGGGTGTTCTCAGGAGCAGAGCCCAGGATTTCTGTCTTAATACAAGTAACAACTTCTAGTTTTCCCTCAAAGCTGCTTTTTCCTGATGGGTAAATTAAGCAGGCCTTGTTTCCTCAATAAAAAGAAAAGCTAGGTTAAAGAAGAAAAAGACTTTCTGCAAAACATCCTGGTTTCATCTTTATTTAATTAATAGGTTTTAAGTTGTAGTCGTCCATCTGACCTGCCTCCTGTCCTCTCTCCTCCTTATTGACACTGATATTAGAAGTATGGGAAAACTTAGGCTGTTGGCAAAATGGGTGGAAAATCAAATGTTTAATGTTTTGCTTGAACATTTTGTGGTTTCTCCTGAAATTCTTCATCTGAAACAAAGGATGTTCTTTGTTCTTTATTGGGAGGCTTGCTTTTTACTTGAAAAAAACATGCAATGTCATTGTGGATTGCAGAAGTTTCTACAGAAATGACATAAGTTCTCTACAAAAGTATTTTTTAAGACCTGGGAAAAAAAGGAGACAGTTACAAACTGCAAAAAAATTTGACTGGTTTGATGGTTTTTTGGCAGATTCTTACAAATACATTCAGAATCAAAATGTTAGTGATTTGGAAAAATCTTGAAATAGAGTCATTTCACATGACCCCCTCTTGGAAGCTTCTAGGTTTTGCATTCTTTGCTCCAACACAATTCCCACTGAAGGAATACTTCAAAAAACAAGATTATGGATCCTTTTAAAAGTGTCATTCCTTGCTTTTTAGGTACTGCGCTAAGTTGTGTTTATGCATCTTAATCTTACCCTGATTTATATGATCAAAACAAAGCATTGATGGATTTGTTTGGAGTCTGGAGAGGATGTGAACTGAGCCACGAGACAGGCAGTGGCTGCCTGATGGAACTGTCAGCCCCTGGGTGCCCAGCTCCTCCAGCTCGATGTGGGGGTGCAGTGGGGTCCCCTGGGCACCCCATCCCCAGTCCCCTGGGCACCCCGTCCCCTGGGCACCCTGTTCCCTGGACACCCCATTCCCTGTTCCTTGGGCACCCCATCCCTGTCCCCTGGCTCTGTGGCACCACAAGGGCTCCCTGGCCCTCTGCACCAGTGGGCACAAAGGCCTGGGAGCAAGCAGTGAGGATGGGGTGATGGTGGTGATCTGAAGTGGGGGAAGAAAAAGGTGGCTTTGGGATGATGTGGGTGAAAGGACTTGGTGGTCACACACCTCCTGCCCTTCCAGCCAGGCTGGCTGCCACTGCCATGTCACTCCATGAGTATTCCTTTGTTATTTCGTGATTACTGAGACACTTAATTGGTTTATTAGCTGCTTTCGAGAAAAATAAGATTTGATTAATCATAATTTCAGCAAATTATAGCCTGTTCTACAGGCAAATGAAATTAGGCAGCGGAGAACTGGCTCCCTGCAGGGAGCTGTGCCCTGCCCTGGCTGGGCAGCCCCCGCCTGGCCTCACCTGGAGGGCTCGGGGGGTACAGAAATCAGGGGTCACCCACACAGGGGGCACCGGGATTGCCAAGGTGATGAGGTGAGGACCGCGGAGTGCTGCTGGAGTGCAGTGGAGATGGTGCCTGGGGCTGGCAGAGGTGCCAGTTGTGAGTTCCTTACAGTGAGGCCCTGGCTCAGGGTGCCCAGAGCAGCTGTGGCTGCCCCTGGATCCCTGGCAGTGTCCAAGGCCAGGCTGGACATTGGGGCTTGGAGCAGCCTGGGACTGTGCTCCCAGGTGTCCCTGCCCGTGGCAGGGGGGGTGGCTCTAAATGAGCTTTAAGGTCTCTTCCAACTCAAGCCATTCCATGATTCTGTGATACGAACACAGCCGTCAACAGAGATGACTGCTGGCCTCAATTCCTAACCTTTGAGGTCACCTCATTTCCTTCTTGTTGCTTTTTTTTTTTGTGAGCAATTGTCATTATAACCAATCAAGATCAAATTTCTGAGCTGAGATGTTGAATTCATCCTTGAAGAAATATATTTTTCTCTGAAATAGTCCATTATGTTATTCCAAGTTTTACCTTACCCACATGCTAATTTCAAACATAACTGGGTTTAATAAATTATGCAGCAGGGAAGATAGAGCTCTCACCTTTGCTTTAGAATAAAGGTCAAGGGTTTGAAGACAGGAAAGCTCAAAGATGCAGAACACAGTTGTTAGAAATCCCTCACAAGGTATTTGTAGGTGTTAAATACCAGGAGAGGAATTTAAAAGCAGGTTCCTAACATGAAATTGCTTTGCTGCCTTCCAACCAAGAGTTAAAGTTCCCCAAAGGTTTTCTGTTTTCTGCCATCTTTTTGCCTTGCATCTTTCCTTTTCCAAGATCCCTGACTGTTTCTTCCCTTTAATATCTTTTAGGGGCCCTCTCTTGGCTGTTGAAAAGCAGCCCTATCTGCTCCCCCATCTGCCCAGGGCTGTGGGAGAGAGTACCAGAGACCTCCCGTCTCCTTGCCAAGTGGGGCTCCCCCAGCCTCCCTGACTGGATTTAGCAGTGGTAGGGTCATTGACAGTGTTGACATTGGGATTACACGGAATTTGCTTTCACAAAAGTTGGGTAATAGCACAACCATGGTCAGTTTGCACTTTACCCTTTTCAAGACTAAACACTCAGGAAACGCCTGTAGCAGGCTGCTTGTTATCACCTAGGTTTGGTGCACAGCGTTTAGGACCTGAATGTGGGGCTGGACGAGCAGGAGTGATAGGATTTGAGGACTATTCTCCCTCTTCTCTGCACCTTCTCTGGCAGCTTCACAACAGGTTTAACTCTTTCCTGTGCAGAATTTGGGAAGAAGAGGCATTCCTTTCTTCTCTCAAGTGTAGTGTTCTTGTCAAGCGTGATGATAATTGCAAATTCAAACCAGAACTAGATCAAAAACAACAGAAGAATATTAACAGAACAGTTAATTGACAAAGTTTAGAGGCTTGATTTTTGGAGACTGTTAATCACTTATCTGATGGCAACACTGGAGAGGAATGGATGGGACTCTTCCAGCCCAACCTGTGTAACATCTTCATCACCAAAGATCCCAGACCAGATACCCAGGGCTTTGCTGGGTCTTGAGGGGCCTCACCAGAGCTACCTCAGTGAAGAGCCTTGGCGTTGGCCATGGGGATGGTGGTGGCCCCAGCTCTGTGGTGGTGGCCCTCAGCAAGGAGGACTGGCCCTCTCTGTTGGGGCTGCGGTCCCTTCTGCACCAGGCACCCAGAGGAAGGGAGACAAGGGCCTCAGCAGCCCCCTGAATGCCCCCTGGGGTCTGGTAGGGGGAAGTGAGCTATTTTAGGGCCCCATTGGGGTGGAGGAGGCAGCCCCAGCGCTGCCCCGGCTGTACCTGGGTCAGGCAGCCCTAGGCTCAGCTTTGAAATGTAAAGCAGCTTCCTTAAGCATTGCAGGGGGTAAAAAGTGAATTAACCATATCATAGGCACATGGTACTTCCCTGCTCAGATTACACTACAAAATCTGGGCAGTTCCTCCGATAGAGCTGGAAAAGGGGATTTGGGAGTGTGAGCAGCACTTGGAGCAGAGCACAGCTGACATGGCTGGGAACAAAAGGTGACAGGAGAGCTCGCCACATCTGCATTGCTACTCATACACAGGTCAGCAGAAATCTTCCTTAACTGGACATTTGTTGCAAATTTGCTGGGAGAACTGTAAAATAACTTTGTTGGAGTGCTGGCTTTGCTTTGTGCCTTGTGTTCTGCTAGTTGCAAAAATTGTATCTGGCTGGGTTTCACTTAGATTTTTGTACTTTGTTTTCCAGATTTACTTTTTAACTGTTCTTTGGGCTCTAAAGCTGTTGTTAAATATCTCCAATTTGATGCAGTTTAAAGATTTAGGTAGAGAGGGGCGGGTTTGCTTTGTTAGTTAAGGCTGCTAAAGCTGAGTCTTTGCTGCTTGTGGACAAAGCTTTTTGCTTTTTTGCAAAATGCTCCATAAGAAACGCATGTGTTTGTGCTATTAGTCAGGTCTTCATGGGCTTTTTTTTTTTGTTTTCTCCTCTAAGTGAGCTTCTTACAAAACCAATTATTTTTAATGCCACTTCTGGTCTTTTGACTGGGAATTCAAAAGTTTTACCTCACAGGCTGGAGCAAAAGTTAGGTTTGTTTTTGTTAATGTAAGTGAAGGAGTAGCAATGATTCACTGTGACAGGCTGAATGTGAGCCATATGAACCGAGCTGCACAGGCATAAAGGAGGCTTGTGCTGCAAAATATCTCCCAGTAATTTAGATTTTGACACACTTACCCCTTCTCAAGTTGCATTTCCCCGTCTCCTCACACTCCTGCCCTTCCCCCACCATCCAGGATCTGATGTGATGGAAAAATATAGGCATTGTCTCTGGGATTAGGAATGGCTGGGCTAAAAGTGCTTTGCTTCTGCAGATTTTATTATAGCAGTGTGAGAGCTTCCCAAAGAGATGGCAATAATTATATACACTTACAGACGGGCTGAAATGACAACTTTTTGGGCTGAAATAACTGAGTTTTGAGATGATCGTTGCCATCCCTGGGAGCGTTCAAGCATCGTGTGCTGGTTTGTGTCGCTGGGACGGTCCGGGGTGGGTTCCTGCTCCAAGGAGTGTGAGTTGCATGGATTTGCTGGAGCCCAGCTCCCACAGCCTGCGGGTGACAGGGGACAGGGGCTACGTGTCCGGGAGTGCTGCCTGGCCCCGGGGGACCCCGG
Source organism: Daphoenositta chrysoptera (assembly GCA_013397915.1). Classification (NCBI taxonomy): domain Eukaryota; kingdom Metazoa; phylum Chordata; class Aves; order Passeriformes; genus Daphoenositta; species Daphoenositta chrysoptera. Next base: position 290,891 of record VZRO01001764.1, on the reverse strand, counting down.
GCAGGGGGCCACTGCGTCCCACTCTTGGGGCACGACTCTGCAGTGCCATTTTCTTGCAGTTAAGCACTATTGACTCCTTTTGTGTGTGTTTTGCGTTTTTTGCTGTAGATCTCTTGTTTTCCCCCTCTTTATTCTGTGGTTTTCTTGTATGTGTGGCAAATGAAGGCTGTGTTAGTGTTGACTCAGATGTTACATACTCATAGCAGGACTTTGTCCAGCCTTTTTATTGATTAAACTTTTTAGCATTGGGGTGTAGAAAGGAATAGCAAATGGCAGTCCATTTCTGGCTGGGGTTTCTTACCAGTAAGTGAAAGGCAGAGTGTGGAGCTGTGTGTGGGTGTAGTCTATAATCGTGCACTCTTGTGTTAACATCTATAATATAAGACTTATTTTAATGGCTCTTAAACTTGAAGATTGAATGCTGTTCTCTTAGGAAGTGTGTCCTGCAGATACAACAGACACATGCCAGGGGAAAGGAGAACAGAATTTGGTGTTGCAGTGAGTTTGTTATAACTCAGAGGCCCACTCTGAGCCTCTCTCTCCCTGAAGTTATTACAAAGGATCCTGCTGGAAGGGGGGATAAAGCCAGATGTTAAGGTTTCATTGTGACCCACCTTTGCTGTTTAATGTCGAATGTGAAGATTTTAAAGCAAACCAAAATAATACATTGGATACTATTTTTAAGGCAAAACCCCAGCAAAATGTCTGTTATCAGGTTCCTTGCTTCACTTTAACAATGAGCTATCCATTATATGGTCTTAATTTATGGAATGTTAAACAGTTTCTGGCATTACTGTGCCCCTGCAGGAAGAACAGATGGTACTTTTGAATGAGTTTTGCTATGGGATAAAATGTTCCAGGTCTTCAACAGATCATATCCATCTGTAAGAAGGGAATAGCATTTGTGTAAAGTAAACAAGATAAAGTCAAACAACTCAAAATCTCCTACTGAAGGAAGAACAGTGGCTGTAGGCTAAGATGGTAGTGCAGATTGGAAGGTAATGTGGAAAGGTACTGCTTAATATTATTTTAAAGGTGAACACTTACCTTGATGAAACATCCCCAAGGGGAAGTCTCATTTATGAGGACAGGGAGGCTGTGGTCAGTATGTGACCAGGTCAGCGTGTACTGACAGTGGCCTGTGTATAACAAGGGTACATTACATTTATAACTGGATAGATGGCCCATGGCTTCATCGTGTCTCCACGCAATAAAGTCCTGTCTGGTTTGATTTATAGAGCTTTGGCTCTCTGAGAAGAGCATGGAAACAATGAAAACCCAGATCCTGACAGTCCTTATCATGCCCATATATATTGTGGCCATCCCCATGTTACTGAAAAGAACCATCTCCATCATGATGCACATCTTGCACCCTTCATGGAAGTTTGTCTTGCAAGTGAAACAGAGGATTGGCAGAATTGTGAGAGGTTGCACCACCTCCCTTCTCCATTCTTCTGGATGACCAGGAACTGCTAGAATGATGGAATCCATAATTTTTTTCAGGGCTCTGCTGGGATTCTTCCAGTTGACCTCCAAGGGAATGATTGCTTTCTTCTCCCTGGCCTCTGCACTGTTGTGGTCCGTGTTTGGTGAAGGAATGTCCCCTTCAGTTTATTTGTGTTCTTTACAATTCTGTAAGTTTTGTTCGTATTGCCCGTAGAGTTCTCCTTTGCAAAGTGAAAGATCACAGGCGCTGCAGCTTTATCTACCCAAAAATAATGTAATTAATCATGTACAGTCTCTGTATGGTGCATAGTTGTGAACTTCCGATCCCTGGGAGTGTCCAAGGCCAGGCTGGACAGGGCCTGGAGCACCCTGGGATAGAGGAAGGTGTCCCTGCCCATGGCAGGGGGTGGCACTGGATGGGCTGTAAGGTCATTTCCAGCCCAAATCAGCCTGGAATTCCATGGTAAAGCTCACAGCAAAGGGACAATCCATCCCTCCCAAACAGCTTATGAGAGATATTAATGGCTCTCTGAAGTCTTACCCACCCCTCCACTGATTGTAGAGAACCTCATCGGCGAGGTGACTTCTAGAAAACTGATGTTAAACTGCATCTGCGATCTTCTGCAAATTTAAACTCACAGACCTCTTTGTTCTGTTCTTGTTCTTTGTACTTTGGATACCCAAGACCCTGGTATCAGCCACTTGCTTTTAGAATGGAGCTTACAGATGTGATGGACTTTATATTACTGAGATCCAGCGAAAACCTTCCCCATCCCAGCCTCCAGCTCAGCTGGGCGTGCACGTCTGGCTGGGCTGCCAGAGTGTTTCCATCACGGCGGGGTGAGGCAGGGCCGTGCCACAGGAAGGCTCTCTGCAGGTGCCTCTTGCTGCCGGGCGGCTGCACCTCAGCCCGGCTCGGGGCTGCGCTCCTGGGAGCTCTGACAGGGGAGTGAGGGGAGGCCGCAGAGCTAAATACCTCCCATTGCACCGCCTTTGCTTTCCTTGGTGGAGTTTTTTCATTTTTATTGTTTTAAATACCAAATGTTCTGTGCTCTTGGGAGACTTTATTTCATCTGTCACGTTAGTAACTTTCCATCTTAATTTTCCTTCTCTGTCATGTACTGGACTGTGCATAACTAATGTGGAAGGAGGGACTACAACCTCATTCTTCTTCTGTTGTACTAATTATTTATTTCCTCTTGTACTAATTATTTGTTTCCCCTTGTATTAATTATCTTTACAGTTATAGGATTTCCCCATCTGGAAAATAAAATAGTTTCCTTCCCTTCCAGAAGATCGTTGACCAAAACATAAATATGTATTTTAATGTGCCAAGAACATATGAATTGTTCATACTAGTCAATACCACTTTAGGTGGAGTATTGTTTGCTGTGATGAAAATCAGATTGAATTTACTGTTTGGTTGGTGTGTTCAACAAAACCAAGATGATGTTAAAGGAAAAGAAGTATTCTTGTTTAAATTATGTGCATGTCTATAAGGTAACATATGAAATTATTCAATCAGCATTTTCTGTTAATGCAGTATCATCTGGACTGCTGGGATTTCTATTTTGAATGTTCCACCTGTAGTTGCAAGTGATCATGGGTTTACTTGTATTGGGTGATGATCAGTAACTTAAAACATTCAAGAGTATGGGTTGCACATTTACCCAGCAGATCACAGTAACTTCCTGTGGTATTAGAAAACATAATGTATAATTCACAAAATAAACAAGAGCTGCTTTTCTAATCTCATTCTGGTTTGTAGATTGAATATGGTGCAGAACCACAAACTGTTACGAACACAAGAACTGCACATGTGCATCTGAGGGCAGGAGCTGTCTCAGTGCACTTGGACACTCAGCAAACTATCACTGAGTGTGCCAGCTTGGGGTTCTGTACAGAAACAGAAAACACCAGTGCTCCTATCTCCAGGAAATTATTCTGCGAATTAAGGGTACCCCTGGACAATTTGGATCTGGTCCATATCAAAGGAAGGAAGTCAAGATCCAGGATTCCAGATCTACTGCAGGCAAAAGTGTTGTGCACCTTCCTTGGAGAGCAAAAGGATGCCAGGGATTGCAAGAAATGTGTGTATTTACATGTTTCTTTATCTGTTTCTGTTGAAAACTTTCAGCAAGAATTAATACTAAATATTTTGCTTGTAGCAATCACTCCTTTTATTTTATGATGGCCTTTAAATAGCTTCAAAACTGCTTCAGCGTGGTTCTAAATAAACGTACTGCCTGTAAGAGAACAGGTGTTATCACTGAAGAAGTGAACCAGACGTGTGCTGTGATGCCTCCTCTGGAACACTTCTCTGGATTCCAGTCTACAGTGAATGGGGTGGCATTCCTGGCCTTGGCATCTCCTGAAGCATACACAGGGTTCCAATGCTCTCCATCTGACCCCCTCGGGCATATCCCGAGGCTGCAGGTGCTCAGCATCTCCCTGGGCAGCACGAGTGCAGGTACAGCAGATGGGGAAGGTCCCAGGCAGTGTGTGAGTGCTGGGGGCGTGGGACCCCGACCTGTGCCATCACCCTGAGAACTCGCAGCACAGCCAGGAGTAAAACCTTCCTGGGCCTCCTGCCCCCGCAGTGGGGCACAGCACAGTTCGGATCCCAAACCTGGGAGTCACGCGGCAGCTCTGCACTCCTGGGCAATTCTTCACAGCCTTTGGGGGTCTGTGAAGGATAAACCCGAGGTGGAAGGTGGGAGGGAGTGCAAGTGGGACTTCTGTTAGCTCCACCTGGCATTATTGTTGTCTCTGCACGATGGGCTCCGAGATGAAATAGCAGAGCAGGCTCCTTTCCTTTTCAGTTTGGTATCCAGCAAAACAATTCTATTATCTTTTATGGAAAGTTTGTGCAGGAGCTCTTTGGATTGATGGATTACATCTGTGGCTGCTGACTGATTAGCAGCATGATGGATGTAGCTTCATCTACAGGGATTTACTTTCATTCATGAGGAAAAATTGAAGGTTTCTTTCCAGCACATTTTTTACATTAAAACTTTTCAAAGTGCTCAACAAATGGCAGGCTTTGATTTCCATTTGTTTAATGCCTGCGGTAATTAACATTTCTGTGAGAACATTTTAACCAAGTGTTCTAGTTTTTCCTCCATTAAAATAATAATTTTTTGCTTTAGCTAAAGAATTTAATTGGTATATATAATAACCCTGATACAGGCTTTCTTTTGTCATCATATGAGAGGAAACTGTTCTCAAGGAATGATCACTGCTGCTTTTTCTGGATTTTATTAATTTATAATTGGCAATATGCCTCGTTGTACATCCAGTCCACGCTCCAGATATACTCTTGTCTGCAGTGCATGGAGGGAGAGAAGGTATGTACATGAGTGGTGAAACAAATCAAGAGTTCCTTTTCTTCAGACCAGAGAGACATGGGCAGATGCTCAACCAGATTAATTAATTGGGCATTTTTCAATGCAGAGTTGCATTGGATCTTTAACCCAGACTGCTTTATTGGAGCTGATTTTTAAATCTTGTCTCCTTCATGGCTTGTAGAAAACCCTGGGATTGGGAATGACGAAGAGAGCAGCAGCAGAGCAAAGGAGATGACTGTTAGTGATCCTGGTTCCTTTTCCTGTTGGGAGATGCATCCACACCATGGATATGTCCATGGATCTGCTGTGCAGGTTCAGGCACAGACTGGCTCTGGCAGGAGAGGTTCTGTGCAACCTGCCCTGCAGGGAAGCTCAAAGGTTTTTGTTCAGGCTCACCTCAGGCAGGTCTTACAGGCAGAAGGAGTGGTCAGGACAGTTGTTTCTTCTTGTCCTTTCCTCTAACAGGAAGAGACTGCCCAGATTGGAGCAGAGCAAACTCTGAGGGTCACAGTCAAGAGCAGGACTGGGATTATTCCAGCAGTAATAATGTGCTCAGGACTACACAGTGGGCTGAACATTTTGTAAATGACAAATTCTGAGAACACTTACTGTAACCAAGAAAACACAATCCCGGTGACCCAAGACAAATATTCCCTTGAAGTGAGAGACGGAGGTAAAAATGAGAGCAGTGATGGCTCTGAAACCTGAAAAAGATCCTAAGTGCTGGATAAATCTGAGCCAGCATTTTATCTATGGGAAGTTAAGGAGTCTCCCTTTTCCAGTTTTTTCGCCCAGCCTTTTTCCTGCGGAACAGCACAGAGAATGCCCTCTCTCTGTGGAACAAAGACGGGGTGTCCTGTGTGCTGTTATTTATATTATGGGCAGAGCACAGGCAGCCCCATGCGTGTGCAGAGCTCACCTGCTGTCACACAGCCTCTCTAGGTGCCTGCTGCAGTTGGGGCAGCACAGGATGTATTTTCTCAGCTGTGGAACAGAGCACAACTAAAGGAGTTGGTTTGTTGCTGCAATTGGTTGCTGAAAGCACATTTATTCTCTTGAGGGACAAATTTGGATGCTGTTGAGTCATGGAGGAAAAGAGTTTGATCTTGGGTCCTTGTGGGACTGCTACATTGTGAGAAACCATTGTGCCTTTTGAGTGGTGTGTGTCAAGATTCACAATCTCCTCCTAGAGGAATCCTGTCTGTAGGCAGCAGCTGCATGTGTTGTGGATCAAAGGAGGTTTGTGGACAGAGCTGTGGTGGAGAAACTGGGAACCGAGTTAGCAAGATACTGTAAAATGCTCTCTCCTGTACGTGTCCCTCTCTTCACACCAACTGAGAGACTTTCACCATTAACCACGAGAGTGACAAAGTAAGGATGCAATCACTAAAAAATTATTTGCTACAAACCTACTGTAGTGACATTCTGTTTTGACACTCTTTTGGAATTAATTGGCAGGCTGAAGCAAACCCCTCTGAGTTACTCTGGGGTCTCAAATCCAATTCTTCAGTTCTGAGGCTGAAGCTCAGGTGACGGAGGCAGCTCTGCTCCTCTGGCTGTGAGCAGCGCTGCCTCACAGGTACGCTGTGGAGAACTGCCTGTCAGCTTCCTTCAGCCCTCCCTGTATGAAAACCGTTGTTAATTATTTCCAAATTGCCACATGGCAGCGCACAGGGCAGGAAAGGCCACTTGCTAAGCTGTCAGTTAAATAGTAGGCTTTCTTTTGCCTGATTTGGATTTTAGATGGGGGTGGGGGAATTTTCAGTTTCAACTGCTTGGAAAGAGCTGCCTGAAGTAGGTAGGGAGTGCCCAGATGTTCCAACCAACACATTTCCCAACATAAGGTCTGTGTTGCTGACTGTCACTGCTTAGGGCAGCAGGGCTCAAAGAGCGTAATAGAAGACTGGATTAAGAAAAAGAAGCAAACCAAAAACTTTAAACCTGCTGCTTACAGAGAGTTCTAAGTAGCACCAGAGTTCTTTCATGGAGGAAAGAATAAATGGGGGGAGGGAATAACAGAGGGAGTGGGGATGACAGCTCAGGTTGTGCATGCCACTGTCCCTGAGGCTGCAGCAGGCTCTTTCCTTGGTGAGAGGCACGGCAGCCCTCTAAATGGGAGCTCTGTAAAACAGTGGGAAGGGGCAGGGGGCTGGAGCATCCTAGAGGAAGATTAGGGAAAGGAAGCAGAGAGAGAGAAATCTAATCTGGGGTCTTGATATATTTGAGTGGCACAGTTATGAGATTGTGCAGGGGTATGTTGTGCTTGAGTTACTCTTGGTGGGAAATGGTAAATATCTAAATAATGGGGAACTCTTGGAAACTAGGGATTTGTTCCTCCTGAGAGGGAAGAGAGGAGTGCAGCTCTTGAAAAAAATGAGAAAAAATTCTTTCTTTCACTGATCAGAGCAGCCTCCAGTATTGACAGTGCTCACCTGAGCCCAGAGCCCGGAGCTGGTGCTGGCTCCTGGGCAGGGCTCCTGGGAGCTGTGCTGCCCCATCTCGAGGCTGTGTCCACATGTGTGCGGCTGCTCGAGGTGCTGTGGAGCTCAGGGACCTGTCTGCTGCCAAAAGAGCTCTCTCTGTGCAAATTAGTTCATAACTTATGAGCTTTGACAAGTTTTTGTTGGCTGTGCCTTGGGAAACATTTTTGAGTGGCTGTTGCTGAGTTTGCTTTAATCTTTTCCCAGATTTCTTTGGCTGGTGTGGAAATAGCTGGATTATTTAATTGTGTTTTTGAGGAGTATATATAGTCACCTGAAACGTGGTGATTTAAAAAGAAGAGGAAAAAAGTGTATCAATAGCAAACACGTTTAATTTCACTCCAGTGTAAGAGTTTGGCTCCTTCTGCAGCAGAGCTGTGACCCTGGCCCAGCTGCCAGGACTTGCTGAGCCTCCTGTGCATTGTCCAGAGAGGAACTCAGCTGTGGTCAGTTTGTCAGGAGCTATGTGGTCAGTTTGTCATGGGTGCCATGGTCAGTTTGTCAGAGACCCCGTTATTGGTTTGGACTCCATGGTCAGTTTGTCAGGGACACCATGGTCAGTTTGTCAGGGATGCCGTGGTTGTTTTGTCAGGGATGCTGTGGTTGTTTTGTCAGGGATGCCGTGGTCAGTCTGTCAGGGATGCCGTGGTCAGTTTGTCAGGGATGCCGTGGTCAGTTTGTCAGGGACCCTGTGGCAGAGCACTGGGCCCGTCCCCACTGCTCTGGTCCTGCGCTGAGCTCTCTGTGTCCCACATGAGCCTTTCCTGTCTGGCTCCTCAGCAGCTGCTGTGCTTCCACTGAATCACTCTGGATCAGCTGCACTGGCAACTCCCAGTGACACCGAATTTCACTCCTCTGGAATCCAAGTACCTGCCCTGTTGTTTTGGGCTGGGCTGGGGTGAAGGGGAGCACTGATACACCAGACCTGATTCTCCCCTCCCTGGCTCTGTCATCCCTTGGAAAAGGCTGCCTGCGCTCTCTGGGACTTCAAAACCGCCTTCAAACGCTGCACATTCTGCAAGAGTAAGTCCCAGAGCCGCCTGGTCACTTCTGTTAGTGCTTGGCTACTGCAGATGAAATACCTCGGGTGATGCTTTTCCATTACTGCAGCGTGTCAAATTCCTGTTTGGATTTGAGTGTGGGGAATGTCCTGGAAAGCTTCTGGAGCATCTCTGCCCGGGGGCGCTTCTGCTGGGAAGGTAGTTCTTATCGAAGCAGCTCCTGGGAGACTGAGTGAGTTTTAATCCCATGCTGCTTTCTTCGTGTTTGTCCCGCTCTTGAGTTTGCTGTTGAATTAATTAGAAATCCTCCAGAGTCCCAAACATCCATTTTTAAAAAGCTTTTCTGTGAAAAGGGGGTTAATGATAACTGATTTCTTATTGAAAACAAAGCTGAGGAGAACTGCCTGCAAAAGCTATGACTCCTGCATGCGGGCTTGTTTAGCCAAGAACCAGAGCGCTGACAATTCCAGAGTGCTTTACTTGCAGTAACAAAAAACAGCTTGTGTGATTGGGATTTACCCTGGGGTTTATCCTACCCCTCTGCTCCTTCTGCCCAGCACAGGTGCCCCGAATGAGAAGGCTGGGTTCAGCTCAGCTCTGATTCCATTAATGAGCAGGCAGAGATGATGGGCCCTGGGCACTGGGTGTTGCATAAGAGCAGTGAAGGAAACACTTCTCCTTTCCATTCATCCTCCCGGTGAATGGCACTGCAGTTCCTCTGCGAGGACAGCAACAGTCCCTTCCAGCAGCAATCCCTTCCAGCGCCTGGTGAGATCACAAGTTTCTGGATTGAGAGGGTGTGAAAGGAAGATCTAATCCACAGGCTGGCACAGTCCAGTCAGGAGTTACTGGGCTTAGGGGTTTTTTTCTGGTTTTCATACAGGATTCAGATACTCTCACAAATTTCCATTTTCTCTTGCATTTAAAAGGGATTGTTTTTAAATTGTTATTTCCTTCCGTCCCCTCCCTTCTTCCTCCTGTAGTCTAAACTGTGATCGCAGGCAGCGAGGAGCTGCTGGCAGCTGCAGCAGCCCAGAGCTCTGGCTGGGAGAGGTGTGAAAATGCTCGGACTGGGGAAATACATTCCCCCTGCTCCTCAGGATGGGTGTGCACATGTGCTTCTGCCTACTGCCCTGCTGTCTGCAGGGCTTTCACCACCGTGAGAAGAGATTCAACATCACCAGAAGATTCACCAGCACAGAGCAGGGCTGTGGTTGGTCCCTTGTCATGTACAGCTTGAACCTGGAGAGCCAATTTCAGCTGGCTGGCACTGGGAAACCAGGAGAATCGTTCGTGGCAGCTCTGTGCACTGATGAACTTGCTCTGCACACAGGTGGTGAGTGCCAGCCCTGCACTGGCTTTCCCACGGCTTGTTTGTGTGTCCAAAACTTGGGTGTGGATTCATGGGCAAGCTCAGGGGCTGCCCCCAGTTCCACCCAGCAGGGTGTGTGCTCCCAGTACCCGGCACAGGAGGGGTTGCACAGATGGCTGCCCCCTTCTGCTCTCACATCAGGCTGGCATCTGGCCCTGCTCACTCTTCCAAAGTGGAAGATACAGATCAAACCAGCATTTCTGTTACTGTCATCCTCAAAAATGGCAATTTAGTGAGGGACTGAGAGGTGGGACAGATAAAAGAATTGTTCTATCTAAACCTCTTCACAGGAGTCTGCACCTGGTGAAATCACAGGTACATCTTCAAAAATGGAAGTCAGTGGGTTCTCCTACAGGGTACTGGATTTATGCTCTTTACTGCTCTTTGTTTATCAATGGCTGCCTCTTTTTGTTCAGTGAACATTTGGCAGAATGCTGTGGCTCCTGTGGGATCTCTCCCACGTGGGCACACCTTCTGTGTGTCTCTGGGGCAACCCTCGCACAGAGAGGTTGTGTTTGTGTGAGATCTTTAAAGAAGGGTGCCTCCTGTCACCCCTGCTCACCTAGAATAAGCTTTCTGCTTCAGCACTGAAATGAAACCATCTGGAAAAAGAATCTCCTAATAAAATGCTCCTCTTAATTTAAAAAAGTTGCACATTTAAAATGTCTAGATCTTCTGTGGGAACACACTGGTTTCATCAACATTTTCGAGTAATATGACTTAACAATTTTAATCAAGTCAACATTCTTCCTTTTGGTTTTATGTTATGGCTTTGATTGAAGTAAATCACTTGGAGTATATTGTTTTGCAAAAAATGTCACAATTTATAACTCTTTGGCCCCAAACTGAATTGAAATAAGCATCTTGAAATCTTGTTTTATTCCCCTGCCAGGAGACAGGAATATGATATTTTTCAGCCAGGACTAGTTATAATTTTGATGGCTGCTGCTGTTAGCCTTGGATGTCCCATCACATAGATACTGGGTTCATCTGCTTTCCTTTTCCATGAAAATGTGTCCCTGCACCTCATGCTTATTTGGACTCTTTTTAAAGCTGGTTTTCAGTACGGTGTCTTTACTTTGCCTTTTCTAGGAGTACTTTTTGAAGAAGGAATTGAAGCATAAGGAGCTACAGCGGTCTGACCTACTGCTGGTTTACCTCACGTTTACTTGGTTAGAGTTTGAGGGACTCAGCCTCAATCCAGAGCATTGTCCCTCCCTTGCATGGGCACTCCTGCTTGGTCAGGAGATGTTATAAGTACAGGAATGGCAACAACTTCTTAAATAATGGCCCAGTAAAACCCAGTAAAGCCAACAGGGCTAGCCCTTGAACCAAAGGAGAGCAGGATATACAGGTTAGGAGACTCCACAATGGACATGAATGGAGTTCTTTGGGGACATGAAGCAGAGCTTGAGGGCTGGCATGGGTGGCATGTGGTTCCCTTGCTGTAGAGGTCTGTAAAGCTTTCAACAGAGCCTTTGAAAGACCTTTATTTTAGGTGTGCAGGGCTTAATTTGTCACCCAGCGGAACAGCAAAAGTCAGTGATTCTGGTAAGAGCTGAAGGGCATTGGTGAGAGTACAAAGAACCAATTCTCATTTTAGTGAAGCCCTTGTGTATTGCCCCAGTTGTGTAAAAGGACATTAAGGGAAGCATTAAAATAGTTAATGGAAACAAATTATTGCAATAACATCTGTTGGTATAAACATTAAACTCCCCTGTCCTATAGAGATAGTGTATTTTTTTTACCCTCTTGGTTCAGATACCTTTATTTACAGCTTCTGCTTTTGATGCCTTTCTCAAGTAATGAGCTGCTGTCTCCAGAGCATCGTTGCCATGTTGGGGAAGGGCACGGATCCAGAGGCGGAGCACATCAGCTGCGGGGGCTGGCAGGAGCACAGCTCTCGGCTTGCAGGGATGGGGGCTCAGTGGGGCTCAGCAGCCGTGTCTGTGCTTCACTCAGAGATGGTTTTCTCTGTGCCTACAGTAGAGGCTGTTTCTTTGATATGTGAGTTTATGGGTTGGGGGGAGTGATGGGTGTGGGGAACAGATGGATAAAGCACAGCGAAACGCAGTGGCTTAAAGGAATAGAAAGATACTTTTTGCTGGAGTCATTAGACCAGAAACAAGGAGCCTCTGATGAGCCTGAGGAAAGGGAAGGTTGTGGTGTTGTTCATGGAGGAAGGGTTTATAAGGATTTCAGCCTTACCAGTTTTGCTTGAAAACCCAAATGCTGGGGGATGTGGAAGTGGTGGGAAGAGAAGGGCACAGGGGGACTGAGCAGGGCACAGAGCAGAAGGTGTGAGAGGCAGGGACAGGGCTGGCCATGAGCTCTGGGCTCTCCGTGGGTGAGAGGCAAGGGAGCAAAGATGGGAACAGAGGAAGAGCTGGCGGTGACCTGGACAAGCAAACAAACCCTTGGATGGAAACGGCTGTGGGTGAGGGGGCAGGAGGTGACAGCACAAGGGAGGGCCATCAAGCAGCTCCTTTCACAAGAGCAGGGCTGTCCTGTGATTCACCCTCAGCTGTCCTTGAACATTGCCATGTAAGTTACCACTGACTTTCTGCCTCTTGCTTCAGCATAGGGATCAGTGGGCTTTCTTGTTGGGAGTCTGAGTTTGTGCCTGAGGAGTTTTGGGGAATCTGAATGCCCGAGCAGGGCAGCCAGCCACTGCTCCAGGGGTGTTCTGCTCCGGGGGTGTCCTGCTGCCTCGGCCCCATGACCTGGAGCCATGCCCTAGCAGGGCAGCACAGGCTGGCTGGGCTCAGGGGTGATGCTGGGCCCTGCTTGGTGCACCCTGAGGCTGCCAGACCTGTGCCTCTGGCACCCAACTGGCCCGTGCTGGGTGCTGGGGCTCTCTGGGAAGCCTGATGTGGGAAAGGGAATATGGGCCAGGGCAGAGCTGAGCTCAGCTGCCTCCCTGTGGGGTTTGCCCAGGGGACACACATGCACTGAAGCACTAAAGCCAGGAGGTACCATGGGAGGGGATGTGACAAAATCCTCCTGTGAGACCCTTACAGAAGGTATCTGTAGTTGTCCTCCCATTCATTATTTCCCTGGTAAAGCAATGTCACAATTACAAATTTGGATTACCTGGAAAAGCTGCTGAAAGCAGGATAAATTAATTCCCAGGCTGCATTCTGAAGAATTAATTTCAGCACCACATATTGAAAATTCTCCTTCATGAGAAATAGCCTGGTTTTGAGAGCAGTTCTGAAAAAGTGAGATTCTTCCAAGCCATTATTGTATTTTCTGACAATTTTGTTTTTCCTTCAATCACTCTCCTTTAGCACACTCAGCTAATATACTCAAATTAGTAGTAGGAAGCCTACATTTGTAGGAATTCTATCTCTGCACGACGCACTGAAGTAATTGGGATTCCAGGGCAGAACTGTGGAAATTCTTAGCACAGTTTGGCCGTATCTTATCAGAACAGGCACGCTTTTCCCATGGCCTGGCCACTTGCCAGAGGGATCAAGCAGACGTGTTGGAAGCCCCCTCTGAATGGGAGAAGTAATCTTTCTGAATGGGTTTTCTGGCACAATTCCTGTTGCGTGTGTGGTTTATTGTTCTGGGTGATGTGACTGTATTTTACCCCCTAGATAAATGCTTTAGGGTCGTTGTTTTTTTGATGATGGGAGGGGTCCTGGGAAAATAATCAGATTGCTGGTTCTATAAAATTCTATAGACAAATTGTTTTTCTGTTGTAAGTGGTTTTCCATGTTAATTGTGTAGCTTTTTGAGCGTAATTTTGATATAAAGGACAACAGCTGATTAACCCTTGAACTTTTCGACACTCAAAGGGCTTAGTAATTAAAAAGCAAACCATTTTCTCTTCTTCAAGGAATTTTAACTAAGTGTTATTATGCCAATTCATGCATGTATATTTGTATATTGTGTGTTCATACTATAGTAATTCACTAAAAAGTACTGCTGGGGTTGTCAGAACTAAAAAAAGTGGTTGCCAGTGGTGGCACATCCTCAGTTGTTCTAAATATTTTCCAGTCAGAGTCGATCCTCTGTGCACCACAGTCCTGCTGTGGAGCTGTGCCAACCTCTGCGAGCGGAGGATCCGGCCCTTAATATGTATTACAGGATAGTTAATGCGATGTGTAACCACGAAGTAACCGCAATACACAAAGAAGTTCTATTTTAGCACTGCTGGAGCAAAGAAATAACTGTTAATGCTGAAGACTGAAGTGCGGAAGATTGCTCAGTGGGGGAAGGAGGCAGGAAAAAAAATACGTATTTTGAGTTAACATGTGTACAGACAAATTCTCACGTCCCAAGGCTAAGTTGTGTCTATAAAAATTCCTTAAGATTTGGGTCTTTGTAATTAAAACATAAAGAATAATTATCTTAAGCTCGTATCTGCAGAGGAAGAAATGTGTATTTACTTATTCTCTGCCAAAAGATCTTTTTAGCTGGAAATAGCTAGCTTTTAATAAAAAGGCATTGAAGTATAAGGAAGGGCCTTCTTTTTATTGAAATATACATGTTTTGTCAACAGATTCAAAACAGAACAGTCACAACCATTTTTTTCTTCCTTTCTTTTTCAAAATAGGGGTGGGGGAAGCATCCAACTCCAAACTTAGTGCCTATAATGCTTGGAAGACATTGTGATTAATTTTTGTCCTTAGGTTTCCAGATGTTGGATTTTGTCCCAACTTTTAAAGACCTCTAATGTTTAACAGGATATGTGCTGAGTGTAGTCTTTAACAGAGTTTTCTTTCATAACTCTAGGATCTATGAGAAAAGGTAACTCAGGAAACCACTGCAGATTTGGAGCTGAACCCCCGGCCTTCCAGGAAAGCAGCCAAGGCTGAACGTGTGAGGTTGGACTGGAGCCGTGTTCCTTTGGGAGGACAATGGCCAGGGCCCGGAGCTGGCAGCAGAGCCCGTGGAATGCCCAAAGCTGGCAGCAGAGCCCGTGGAGTGCCCTGCTCCTGGTGCTGCTGTGCTTGGGCAGCTGCCGGGCGCAGAGGGACTGCACAGGCGCCGAGTGCCAGCCCCTGGAGAACTGCATCGAGGATGTGCTGGAGCCCGGCGAGTGCTGCGCCACGTGCCTGCAGCACGGCTGCACCTGCGAGGGCTACCAGTACTACGACTGCGTCAACGTGGGCTTCGTCAACGGCAAGGTGCCCGAGGGACAGTCCTACTTCGTGGACTTCGGCAGCACGGAGTGCTCGTGCCCCAAGGGAGGGGGCAAGATCAGCTGCCAGTTCATGCTGTGCCCGGAGCTGCCCCCCAACTGCATCGACGCGGTGGTGCCGGCGGACGGCTGTCCGCAGTGCGGCCGGATCGGCTGCCTGCACGAGGGCCACAAGTACGTGGCGGGGCACACCTTCCACATGCCCCCCTGCAAGGTCTGCCACTGCCCCAACGCCGGCGGGGAGCTGATGTGCTACCAGCTGCCAGACTGTGACACGTTCGCCCTGAACACGGCCAGCCCGGGGGACGCCGAGGACGGTGAGCCTGAGAGGCACTACGACGATCCCTACAGCTATGACCAGGAGGCCTCCGAAGGAGACAACACCCAGGTGGAGTCTCCAAAGAAGTACAGGAGTTACTCGTCCCTGGAGCACGAGAGCCTCAGCCAGGAGCAGGGTGAGGACTACGACTACCTCGCGTCCAGCGTGGCTCCCTCGGCGCTGGCCCCGGCTGACCCCTACACTGAGGGCACGGTGGCGCCCGGCACCACCGCGGTGCCCAGGGGCCCCTCTGAGGTCCGCAGTGCCACAGAGCGCAGCGAGAGGAGGAGGCTGCCCCGCACCACGGCGGCCTCCCTCCAGCAGGTGACACGCAAGGAGGCACCAGCAACCACCAGGGCTCCTCCGCAGCACACCACGGCCACCACTGAGACACCCCAGCACCTGAAGGAGCTGGAGAGGAGACCGAAAGTGAACAAAGAGAGGCACGAGCAAGAAAGAGCTCCCCACTCCAAAATGAAAAAGCATGCCAGGAAGGAAGAGCCAGAGAACAGCATGTATCAGGACTTGAAAGAGGTGAATTTTACAGAGCCGAGCTGGGCAAGATCATCCCATGAAACCCTCGAGGGGAATGATTTCCCCAAGGTGAAGTTCAGTGCAACAACTTCTCCGCCTGTTGCTCTAAGGGAAGACCGTAGCCAGTCCTCCCCAAAGCAGTCCCAGACGCTGTATCGTTACCACCCCGAGGCGGACGGCGACCCCAACTCCATCCACACTAACCCCAGGCTGCCAGAAGGTAAGAACTGCTCCCAGTGTAGGTGTCTGGAGAACTCTTACTCATAATAACACTGATGCACATCCTCTGGGGTATTGTTCTTACTGCTGCACGTGGCCATGGAATCAAGCAAACCACCACCAACCTTCTTCCATCCCTTCAGGAGGTGGTTTGTGTTTCACAGAACAGGTACGATTTCACTGTTGCCCACCTTGCTTTGATTTCACAGACCGTGGATGGGATTTTCTGGTATTTTATTTCAGATTATGATTTATTAAACTCTGGCATTTTTCTTCAATTACTTGCTTTTAACTTCTGTTGTGATGTTAAAGAAACATCTTCCTCTACATAGAAGGATTTAATTAGTTATCTCCAGTTACCAACTCAGTGCAATCAGATTTGTAGCTTTTGTCTTCTTCTGGGAAGGAGGTGAAACAGTTGTGCCTTCACTTTCTAAATAAAAATATTTAGAGCACTTGTAATTTTATCCCATGGCTGAAAGCCTGTCTAAGCTCATTAGTTCAGGAACTTGAGAGATACACTCAAATACCTCTGAGGACTAGTAGGAAGAAAAAGGACTGTCTCTTGCTTTGTGTTTTTTTTTGGGCTGGATGTATATGATGTTTATGATGAACTGTGGCATGTATACGTATTTCCTCCCTGCCTCTGGATTCCTCGTGACATCTGCAGGGAATGTTGATTATATGCTTTATGCAGTGCTCATTACTGTAATGAATGCAAACTTCATTGCTGCAAATTAGCACATGTACAGCTCGTATTTCCAATTCATTTTTCATCAACTCAAGAGCAATAGCTCCTCTTTCAAGATGTGGCACAAAATGTTCTCACGAGACTCAGCTGGAGGATGCTTGCAGAGAATACTGATCAGTCCCTAGGCAGGGGCATTTCTCCTGTGCTGGGTAGGTTGCCCTTGAACATCTCGAGCTGGCCAGTCCATCTCCTGGAGAAGGTTAAGGTAGATGGGAGGAGAGAGCAGACTGGGAGCTGACACTCTTAAGTCCCAACACAAGCAGCACCTTGTGACTGTTCAAACAGAAGGTCCATGGATGGAGGTGGCAGCTTTTTCCCTTTCCTTTGACTTCCCTTTTATTTGTTCCAGCCTACCTCAAAATCTGAGCTGAGACGTGCACCAAGGCTGTGTATGATACACAGGCCTGAGTTAGGACTGACACACAATAACCCGTTTCCTGATGGAACTTTAAAAAAAGATTTTTTTTTTAATTAAATTGCCTTTTCTTTTTCTTTCAAAAAGGAAAGATGGGTGGAGCACCCTGAAATTTTCAATGAGAGGGTTTAAGAAAGTCTGTTGCAGTGAAAGTGTTCAGCAGCAGAGCTAAGTACTGCATTTTAGAGTCTGCTTGGGTGATTTCTAGTCTGTGATTCCCGGGAATTGCTTGGCTGAGACAGGTCCGGCTGGGGGCTGGATTAGGTTGAGGTGCCTGGAGCAAAGTGTGCTGGATGGCATGTGAGGCATGCATTGTTCAGCTGACAGAAGCAGGCTTGGGGATCACTGGGTGCCATTCTCCCCTTGGCTGAGATACCTATGATTTGCTTTAAATATTGCAGAAGTAGAAATGAAAAATAAATGTCCCTTGGGAGCACAGGACACTCTGACTGGCCGTAGATGCTGCAGCTCTGAGGCTGCTGCTTCCCTGCCCCACGGAGCTGCTGCATGTTTTGGGAGCCAGCACCAGTGCCACCACCCACAGTCACTGACACGTGGGACCTGGCCAGGCAGCCCCTCATCTGCCCCACCATTCCCATTAGGAATATTGGTATGGAGCTACAGAACCCTCTCCAAAAATGAGGGATCTCTCTTGCCACGACTAGCACCAGCACTCGTGCCTAGGGACAGCAGTGTTTCCACTTGTTCTGCTGGTTTAATTGACGTGGTTGTGATTCATGTGAGTAGCTCCATATGTTTCAAGTAATAAAACACATACATCTTGTCTCTTTGGTGACTCTTGAGCCAGTGGGAGAGGGGGAGTGAAGATATTAGACTTGAAAGAGAAATTAATCTCGCCTACAGATACGTAATGAAAACATAAATTTTGTGCATATATTTCCAACTGTAAAACTACAAAATCTACCAGAATTGCCAAATAACTTACTTTCTCCCTTCAAGAATCGTCAGCATGTTGTAAACTGCAGCAATCCCCTGACTTTCAGAGCCTGTGAGTCTGTTGTGCTGTTCCCTAATGAGGCTGCAGCCAGTCTGGCAGTGTGCAGGGTTTCGTTCAACCAGCTCTCAGCAGAGTGCTCTGGGGCACATTTCTGTGCCTCTATGGCCATTTTAGATTTATTTTTATGTTTCATTTAGTGTTTCTTTTTCCCCAGAATTTAGAAAGGTTTAAAGAACCATGGGAGCTTCCTCAGAGGCTTTCAGTTAAAGTTAGATGGCTGTTGCATTTTTTCTTCCTATTTAGCTGTATCCTGGCTCCAGAACTCTGCTGTGGTTGGATCCTGTGCCTTTGGTTAAAAACTTGGCTTTATTACTTGTATTTTATATATCTCACTTTGGTTTTATATGTAGCTGAGTTTTCATCTCCCAAATCTCTGCTGGTTCATACGTGATCTAATGGTGGAAACAACAGGAACACTTTGGTGCTCAGGAAAGGTTAATTTTGCATTTTGGTTTTCTTTCTTCTTTTTAGCATTGTTGTTCATCTGTAGTATTGCGCTGTGTTCACATCAGCCAGCTGAGGTGGCCCCTGTAGCATCTCCTCTCATGGACTCTGGGAATTGCCATTTGTTTGGGGATTTTCCCCCTCTCCTTTGTTGGCTGCTCTGAGCTTTGCTGGACCAGCCCTCCTGCAGATGTTCAGGTGCTGTGTGGGGCCAGGCCCTCGCTGGTGGCTGCCTGGGGCAGCAGCAGCACTCACACCCCAGGGAGGAGTGTCCCAGGGATGGTCCCTGCGGGAGCTGGTTAATCCATGTGCCAGGAGGGGAGCCAGGCTCAGCTCTGCGGAGTGTGGGAGCCCAGGAATGTGCTCCTGCCTCCCCCAGGGATGGTACCGCTGCTCGGGGGTCTCCTCTGCTCTGTGCCAGCCCCAGCATCCCTGCAGGGGAAGCACTGGGGATCTGCTCCAGGTGAGTGCTCTGGTCATAGATCCGAAATGGGGACTGAGGAGAACTTCCTGCAGCAGCACACAGATCCTCTGGAGTTCTGCGCAAATGCTGGTTATTCTGTTCCTAAAGGAGCTGTAAGTGTACAGCAGAGGTAATTACTCAGCTGAGAAAGTGTAAATTAAGTACTTTCACCATGGGAAGGGATGAGATTAATGGAGACTGTTCTCTTTATACAGTCTCTCTCCAAACATTGATCTTACCCTGTCATTTACTGCAGGAGCAGCAAACAGGGGGAATTTTAATTTCTGTATTGCCTATTTTCTCATCCTAAAAATGCTCTGATCAGGGGAGGGCTGACTAAAACATATTTCAAAAACTTACTGTCAAATTCTGTTATGATTTTCCCACTTTCTTCCATTTCCCCATGCTCTGGCAGTAGAGTACTGTTCCTTGGATAAATGTAACTCAGGTAGCAAGCAGCCTCATTGTGAATGTTTTATGATTTGCATCCTTGTTTTGGCAGGCTCAGCAGCAGTTTGGGTCTAGCTGGAACTGTCATGGTTCAGACTGGAGGTGTCTTTCCACTTAAACTCCTCCACGACTGGTGATTTTTTTTTATGGTGGTGGCTTTTAGAGATAAAGATAATTGTTCTTGAACTGAAGTGAATTGCACCAATTTGTGAGCTGAGATCAGCAGATGTGAGAGTGGCATTTATTGCAGGTGAATCCTGATTAGGCAGGAGCTACTGGGAGGGTTTTGTGTAACTTCTGAGGATATAGCTGAGATTTCAACCCACCCATCTGCTGCGTGTTTGCCGATTCTGAAATTCAGGGAGTAAGATGACCTAGAATTTCCGAACTGAGGACAAACACGGGCACATGCAGGTCCAGGAGCTGGACTTGATGATCCTTTTGGTCCCTTCTGACTGTGGATAATCTGTGATTCCGTGAAAGCAGACCTGCAGTGAGGGTTTGGAAGCATCCCTTGAGCACACTCACACTTTGTCCCTCTTACTGCCACCATAAAAAGTACTGGAGGTGGGAGAATGCCTGCATGGTCCTGCAGAAACAAACTCTATTTGCAATTACTTTGTATTTTTTACTATCAGGTGAGGTGTTGTCTCAAATTCACTTGAATTACCTCAGGCTTAATCCTGTGTTCTTTACTTTATCCCAGTCCTTTCTGTAACAGGAAGAAATAATCTTTGAGCCCTCAAAATAGGATATCTGAGCAATAAAAATAAACCTCAGGAGACTGGTGTGCGAGGAGAAAAAGCCTCTGGGCCAGCAGGTGTGAATCTGCGTGAATTACAGCCCTGGGTGACGGTGCTCAGTGGTTTCTTTGGTAGCTGAAGTTCTGAGGTAGAATGAATGGGAATGAGGCAGGCTGAGATACTTGCAGAAAGAGGAAGACTAAAATACTATAAAATTAAAAAGTGTCTATCTGTTCTGCCAGAAATGGCCTTTGTACTTTATTAGGCAGCCAGATGCTAGTTCAGGAGGAAAAAAGAAAATAATTCAACCATTTCTATTAATGAAAATATCCCATGTATGATGTGTGGGGGGCTGATTCCCTCATGGCTGCTACTGCACAGCCTTTCCTGGTCTCCTTCCCTTGTCACCTCGGGCATGGGTTTGTGAACAGAGGGTGCAAGGAAAACCCAAACCTGCCCAAATGACACAGAGGAGTGCACTCAGAGTAATTGTCTGCAGACTCTGAAACAAACAGTAGCCAAAGTATCCGATCTCCAGGCACAGACGGCCAGATGTGACCTGGCTCTCCGCTTCCTAAGCTCCTGCTTTCAGTGGATGCAGCAGTAGGTCTGTCTCGAGTGCTTGGAGCAGTCCCACGTGAGGAACTAGAGCAGGGATCGGGGGCTGATGGAGCCCCTCGGTCCCGGCGCGTAGGCAGCAGCTAATTCCTGGTGTCCAGACCTGTCCAGGAGCGTGCTTTGGGGGTCAGTGCTGGTGCTCTGGGCTTTGTGTCTGGGTGATGTCTCTGGACGTGTTGCTGCATGGCTGCTGCTTGCCTGGCTGTGTTTTGGGAGCTCCTCTGGGTCTCCTGCTGTTGCTTTTCCAGCTGGCTGGGCTTCAGGGCGCCTCTCAGAGCTGCAGGCTCTGCGTTGGGAATGTTATGCTTTGCAAGAATTCCCCTGTAGAGCGCAAACCCTCCTCGCCACAGTCCTTCTTCCATTCCTCATGTGCATCTTCCTTCTAAAACTGAGATATTAACCACAGGTCATGAGCTCCTGGCTACCAAAACTTTTGTGTCATTCTTTATGTTTTGGTCCTTATCTTAGAATATTTTAAGCCACAGCTGTATATTGAACCAAGAGCTTGTGGTCTTTAGTTAGAGAATATAGTTTAGATGATCCTTAAAGCTGCAGAGATCTGTGCAGTGGTACAGGCACAAGCCTGGTATGCAGAATTCCAGAATTGGGTGCCATGCTTTGCTGAAAGTGGTGTAGACTGTCATAGTCAGATGTCTACAGACTTTTAAGAGCCAGGTCTTAAGTTCTTCTCATTTCAAACCCCAGTGCCTGCCAATCTAGTAAACAGAGGTGTGTTAGAAGGTGGCTCTCCACATTCCTGTGTTACTCATAAAATTAAGGTAACAGCTCCTCACTTCAGTGTGAATCACAGGGGACCCTGACAGGCAGGTACAGTCTGCAAGGTGGGCTAGACGTGTGCTCCTGCAGCTCCTGCCAGTCTTGCTTCATTGAACACCCTCTGAAGAGCACAGTTGGTTCCCAGCTCTGGTGTGAAGGTGAGGTGCAGTCAGATCCTCTGCTGACGGCGGATTGTACCCCTAGCTGTTTGCTGCAGCACAAGGAATTACTCACATAGTTGGCTGCAAGTGTTCTAGATAAGGAAATCCACTGTGTTCAGTGCTGGCACCTGGGGAATGTGCAGAGAATGGCTCAAGTGAAACAGGATGAGGCATTCACACCTGGCTGGGGCATGTAGGGGTGTCCCATCCTCCCTGGAGCACCGTGCTGCTGGCACAAACCCGAGGCAGTGCCTGTGTGGGACAGGCTTTCCACAGTGGCTCTGGACACAGGAGGGTTTTCAGATATCCTTGACTTCACGGGGTTTAGTTGCTAAGATAGTTTAAATCTCAAATTGTTGCCATAATACAGCTGGAGTTGGGCACCTAACCTAGGATGGCATCCAAATACTTTTGAAAACCCATCTCATGTACCTGTTCTGTAGAGGTAAAAATCATTATTTATGCAAAGTCAGTTCCATGCATGGTTTGCAACAAGAACACTGAATCTCAGTTCTGAAATGAAAACATGCTGCAGACAAAGTATGAAAATAAGATGGGAGTTTTCTTGTACAAATTAATTACCCAGTTGAGCAGACAAGGCTGTTGGGCTCACCAGCTTTCTCAGGGAGACTCCATTTGCTGGTTATTTATAGTAAGTATCTGAGAGTATATTTTTTTTGTATGCACGATTGATACTCCTTCAGAAAACAGAATTTAAATGAGACTTCTTTTCAGTAATGTGTCTGTTATTCTAATCGATCACTGAGGAATTAAAACCAACTCTGAAAATAGCTCCTTGTTAGAGAAAGGAAAGTGTAAGTAGTAATTCCTGATCCAAATTTTGTGAGACAATAACCTTTTGAACAGTTTCAAATATGTAGGCCAAATAAATGTAGCTTTCTAGCATATGCTTACTCATGAAAGGATTTGTAATTTCATTACCCCAGGCCTCACAGTGAGCAATATCTCTTACCTCTCAGGGATTCTTAGGTAACAAGCCAGCAGTAATTGGAATTTTATAAAGATCCCCTTACGTGTGAGCAGGTTTTATGTTTTCTTGGCTGTTCCCAGACTGTCTGTGCTGTGCCTGAGATGACCAATTCCCTTCCAAAGCCACCAGAAAGTCCTAAATCACCATCCCAAAGCACCGGGCGTGTTTGCACTAAGCCAAGGGTTGACAGAGGGGTAGGAGAAAGAAGTATTTGTGCTGTATTTAGGGCCAGCAAGCTTCCTCTATACATTTCCCCTTCCCTGCCTTTGCCAGGGGCCAGGGAGCTGTAGAGCCCCCCTGGATCCACCTACCTCGCTCCACCACTGCCTGTGGCTGTCTGGGAGCTACAAAGCACCCTGCAGGTTTGTAGGCAGCAGCATTCCAGAGTCACTGTCTGCAGCTGGTCGCTGCCTGCTGGAATTGCTGGTTTCCCTCCTTCCTGGGATGCTCTGATGGTGATGGAGTGGCTGTGAGGTGGTGGCAGTGGCTGTGGGGTAGTGGCAGTGGCTGGGGTGGGTGCGGGGGATGGGGAGGAGGTGGCTTCTCCCCCCGGGCAGCCAGGGTGGGCTTGGGGCTCGAGCTGGGGCTGCCCTGCCTGCCCCTCTCCAGCCTGGCCGTGCTGCTGCAGGTCTGGCTGCAGCTTCTCCAACCCTTCCCACAGCAGAAATGGAGCCGTTCAGACAGCCCCCCAGAGCAGTGACTCCTTCCCCCTTGTTGTTCCACTGCTGGCTGCTTTTGTGGTGCTGTTGAGAACCACAGGGAGGCCAATTGTGTTCAGAAGGGCTCAGAGTTGTTTGACCATAGTTTTGAATTACCAAGTACTAAAATAAATGTTTATGGCCTCAACAGCTCTGGGTTTAAAACCTTTCAACAGTATAAACAGTTGCCTGAATGGGGAGGATTTGCATCAGTAACTTTTAAAAGGCGTTGTAATAGTGGATGCTCTTGTGAGCTGTTCCTGTGTGTAAACTACACATCTTAAAAATAATGAAAATCATCAAATGAGGTCTCGTATCCTTCCTGCTGCCATGCACAGGGCAAGTGACTGCTTGCAGCTGCAGTGACATGTACTGCCCAAGGAATAGGTGTGTGTTAGTCCTGAACACCTTTCCACCAAGGTTATTTGAATTGGGCTCATGAGGATGGCTTGGGCAGGCAAGGGAGATGAATGCTTAGGGTGAGCTTTATTTGTATGAGGTCACTATGTAAAAATGTTATTTCTAGAAGAAATGTGTGCAACTTCTCTCCTGTGTTGCCATCTGTGCTGCACCTTTACCTTCCCTGCTTTGTTTTGGCTTTGTTTGTTTGGCTGCCACTGGACCTCAGTGCAGATTTTCCTTCTCCTAGTTTGCTGCATGTCCTCCTGCCCTTCCCAAAGCCCTTGAGGAGCCAACTTGTGTGGGTGGCTTTGCAGTTCAGGAAATGTTCCCTTTCAGGTGAGTCAGGGCTCTGGGGGTGCTGATGGCTGCAGAAAGGAGGTGGCTGTGGTGGGCTGCTGCCCAGCACAGGGATTTTGTGGCCCAGTGTGGGGACCCTGCTGGTGTTGGCCGCCAGACATTGGGGACCAGTACAGGAACTCTTCTGGGAGAGCTGCAGGATAGAAATGCAGGGAGACATTCCTTCAGTGGTGTAAGGGAAGTCAACAGGTTACCAAAATCCAAATCAACTGGAAAAATGAGCGTGTGCTCAGTACAGGATCATCAGTGAGCACTGTTGCAAAGGGACAGATGGGAAAAATGGAATTTTCCATGGATGTCTTACATAGTCAATTCTGGTCTCCGAATGGCACTGAGATGCTTTTTGTGTGATAATCCCCACAGCACCATGTGAGGGCTCCAGTCTGGCATTGATCTGTAACAGCACTCACCTCCTCCCTACGTTCTCTGTGAGCAGCAGCATCAGCTGTGTTTGGAGCAGGGGAGCTGGAGTTTGACTGGAGCTGGCTCAAAGGCAGGGAAAGAATTGAGAAGAAGATGAATGAGCTCTTGCAACAAGATTATCTAGCTGTACCTCAGTTTCCTTCTCTTCTCACCTCTCACTATTTAAACTTCATTTCAGTCTGAGTCTTCAAAGACATTGTATGTGCTACTTACTGGAATCATTTTCTGACCACATGTTAAATTGATTCATATTAGAGAGTTGTACATCTTGTATGAAGTGAATCTTCTAAAGTGCTTCTTGTATTCGTGTTCTGATGGAGACATCCTGCAGGGACTTGGGCACCAATTATATTTTGTCAGTTGTTTGTAGCATAGAATTTGTTACACTTGTTACCAAACCTCCTGCATGGCGATGGCATGTGGAAAAGACATTCCAGACACACAAACCTTGCTTCGTTGGGGAGCAGAATTCCCTGGAAAGCAAACACTGAACAGCAAAGCACGCGCTGTGCTCCGGCCGGCTGGGCGTGGAGAGCAGAGCCTCGACTGCAGGAGACTCGTGTCCAAACTTGTCCAGTCTGTCATTCCAAAAGGGAACTTCATGACTATGAAATGAAAGTATATGAAAATGTGTCTTCGTAATGAAAATGGAGCTTATCTAATGGTCATTTCTTATGGCTCTTTCCATCAGGTAAAAGAATTCTTTTGTGTTGAACAAGCAGAATGAGCAGCTTTGAGCGAATTTAATGGTGTTTAAGGAGTCTTTTTTCCTTTCTTTAATAATGATTGTGAGAAATCACTAGGAGGAAGACTTTTGGATAAGAGTGTGAAGGAGATGCACTGTGACATAGAAACCATACACCCACCCCACAGCTCTGCCAAGTGCTGTCAGGGCTTGGCTATCAAGCTTCCAGCTGATGGTTTTAAAGCTCCTCTACACCCAACTGTAATTCTGCAGCTATGTCTATAAAACATCTTGTTTATGGGCTATAAGCAGCTGAAGATTAATACAGTTCTCCCTCTTATCCAAGAATCCTTTCTCTGCAACGTTCATTAGTTTCCCTGGTGTTGGAATTGCCTTGTATGGAATTACTGGTAGTTTTCATTTCCAGATTCAAACCTATGGTGTTCTAGCCAAAAGATTTTGTAAGAGATTCACTCTGAGGAACTGTTTTCATTGAAGATAACATACACTTAAGTAATGTCTCATGTAATAATGATAAAATTTGTACTTTTCCTGGTTCTGGATCACAGTTGATAAGCGTTGTCTGAACTCATGGCATTGGAATCAAAAGAAAAGTATAGTGACCATCGGTGATGGCTGGCTTTATGTTAGAAGGTTCCATAAATGTTTAATTTCAGTCAGTTTGGATTGACTATGGTGGTTTTGCTGGTGGAAGATAAATATGGAGACTTTCCAAAATCTTGTGCAGTGGTGTCAGAAGTTTTGGATGATGCTTTATAGTGATGAATGTGCTTCACATGTGTTCTTGAAGTACAGACTTTTGCCTTGCTCAGCCTATGGCCCTGGGAAAGTTTTCCTGGTAGTGCCTGTGCTCTTTCTCCTTTGTCCTTGGCCCCGAGGGACAAGAGTAGCAGGTTTGTGCTGTGGCAGGGCCAAGAACCCATTGTGGAACAGGCAGGGACTCTCACTGCCTTGGCACCAGCTGAAGCTAACCAATTTAGAGGAAAAAAGTAATTATACTGCTGGTTTTCTTGAGGAATGTAACCAGCCAGTAAATATGAACAGGAGCTTTTGGAGTCAACCAGTTACATTTGCTTTCCAGTGTGAATAATTTGCTATGCGGAAAAATTGTGGCATGTGGCAGAGAGGCCAGTTCAGGCTGAGCATTGGGACACTCCTGCAGGGGGATGAACGAGTTTAGCACCCCAGGGCTGAGACTGAGCCTCCTTTAGCCTCCAGTCCCAAGTCCCCATTCTAACTCTGGACCATGCAGAGAGCCAGTGCATCACCAGCACTGCTGTTTGTCTGCACCCCTTAAACCACGGGATGTGACCTTTATTAGGTAAGACTGAAGTCTCCTCTTGGTATGCTGAACAGATTTACACAGCTTTGAAATCTGACCCTGCTATTTCAGAGAGAGTGCTTGCTGTTATTCAGCCTCTAAATGGAGTCAATAATGTTCCTTGAAAAAAGACTGAAGGTCAGACCCTGTCTTGTCAATGCCATGTTAACCCCATTAGTTTCAGTAAGGTATACGCTCATTTTAGCTGTATTGCTCCTCTGATATTACTTTAAAATGGTGAAGGGCAACTGTTAGGCATTAGAAATTATAAAAACAAAATGCTCTCTTTAAGAAAGAACTCCTTCCATCTCACATGGACATGCAGCAGTTGTTCTTGCTTCACAAGGCTTCCTCTGCAGTAACAAAGCACTTCCTTGTTTGTTATATTTTTTGGTCAGACTCAAATTCCTCTCCCAGAACTTACAGTTAATCTATAGTAAACAAATACCTCATAAACCATATGATCATTATATAAATATATTATTATAGCTATTTGTCTCTTTGTTTGTAAATTCCCCAAACTGAATGTCTGGGTAATGGATATTTATGGCCATGCAGCTGATAGCACTGAGCCCCTGGCCCAACACAGTGCTGAGGGTCACAAATGAGCTCCTCTTCCCATGACAGGCAGGAAGGGACTTGATGCCTCCTCATCCAGCATCACCAAACACATTCCTTTAGGAAAGAAGAGCTGGTGTTGATTGATTAATATGCTTCCCCCATGCTTGCCAGTACCACAGAACTGACATTCTCACTGCTCTGTTTCAAATGTGGCACAGACAGCTTCAGACTCCCACAGAAAGTTAATCATGCACTTGAACATAAGTGTCTGGACTATGGTCAGTTTTGTGCCATATGGTCAGTTTAAAACCCAGAGTACTTGCACATTTTTCTGAGTATTTAGCATGAGAATTGTCCTTGTGTGCTGCATTCATACCAGGTCAGAATGCTGCTTGTCTTGGCACAAGTCTTGGCTTAGTTTGGTGTACTCCTGCTAGTAGTGAAGAAGTCTTCACAAAAGTTTCCTATTTTATATTTTTTAATGGCAAGAAACAGATAGATATTGAGATATAGATATAGATATAGATGTATCTCATAGAATAAAAGAATCAGTAAGGTTAGAAAAGACCTCAAAGGTCATAAAGTCCAAGCTTTCTCTCTCTCTCCCCCCCGCAAGGTTCAGGAGAGAGGCCATTTCCTGGAGGGCCAGGGGACCACGCTGCTGACGTGGTGATTGATTCTGTTCCCCAAGACGAACTAGGAAGGTTTTCTAACCCCCTCTCATTTGTTTTGACTGGCTGTTTGCTGCCACCTTGCTGAGATTTTCCTTTTGCTGCTTGAATCCGCTCCAGATGCAGAACATGAAAGCTGCCAGAGGTCGTGACCAGTAAGAGGGAACGAGTGTTGGTACAGAGCAAGGAGAAGGCAGGTCAGCAATGGGTGCTGAGGTGTGATGGTTTTGGTGGAGTAGCCCACAGCACTCTCAGTATGTGGGTATGTGTTGCCTCATCTGTGCATTCTCCCAAGGATGAAAAGAAAATTATCTGCTTTCATAACCTGTCCCTTCTCTGCTGCTCCCTCAGTTCTGGTGTACAGTGTGGGTTTGTTTGTCCCTGCCTCTCATGGGGCTGGAAAGTAAAGCTTAATCTTCATTCATTCAGTATCTTGGTCTAATTAAGAGAAGGTGCTCCATGTGGGCTCCTGCAGCCCAGCTCAGGGGCCTGGCCATGCATGCAGCTGCTGGAGAGTCAGGAGAAAGCTGCACCCTCATGTGTGGATGTGCAGACTGAGCCCTGGTACAGGGTTTAAAGTTGGTGTTCAGTACAGACACTGCCCACAGCATGCAGGATGAATGTGTAAATACAGCCAATACTGATGGGCACAATGGATGTGACTCTGTTGGGGATCAAATGCCTTAAAAAAGGTGCAAAGGAACTTCCATCTGTGTGCTGGGAGCTGTGTGCTGAGGCTGGAAAATGCCTTTATCTTGCTTGCCCTCTTTTCTTCTTCCCTGGTCGTAAGGCTTGGTTGTTAACTTTCAAACTGCTGAGCAACTTTTAACTACTTGTGTGGACTAAAAAAACACCTTAATCAGAAGCTAAAACAGCTCCTAAATTCCCTGAATTAGTCTGTCAAGCAGGGGAGAGTTCAGTTCTACGGCAGGGATGGCTGTTGCCACAATTAGGTAATTGAAAGAAAATCCTTGTAAGCAGGAGTTTGGAAGTGGCAGAGCAGCTCCCCAGGTGTGTGAGGTGCTGCGGGAGTGCTGGCCGGCTCCATGTGAACACCTGGCATACGGACAGATGGAAATTTTCGAATGCCCCTTAAAAGTGTGGTGCTGCAGAGCCCCGGGGGTTTGGTCACGGGAGGTCAAGCCACGCTGTGAGATGTCCCCGGTGAAACGGGGAGCCTTTGCTTGGGGAACTGAGCTGAGCCCCGGGGCTCAGAAAATCCTCAGTGTGATGCAAAGTAGGGCCTGGTTTGCAAAGCAAACACAGCACAGCAAATGCATTTGCGACTGCAGCTTGATAACAAGGATGTGTAAACAGACTGCACCTGGCTTCCTGTTTAGCTGCAACACTCGCCCAGCTTTTTCTTCCATAACTGCCGGTTATACAAATTGATTAATTTGACAGATTTCTGCCTCTTGTAGCAAGTCATGTTCAGAACAAGGAAGAGTGTTAATCTGGCATGAGGTTAAAGTTGCTTGTCAAGTGTTGTGCTTGTAAAGAAAATTAATAAACTCTATCCGGCATGGAAATGTATGGCTTGGACATCACCTACAAAATTAAAGGATTGCCAAATTCTACAGCATGTTTCAAATAATGTGATATTTGAGGTTATTTGTACGGTTCCATTCCCTGGAGTCCTGTGGCTGCCCAAAGCCATCACCTTTCATTTAAACGATGTTTTTTTAGAAAAATAGGAGGCTCACAGTTTTCCTCAAAGAGAAAAACTAAATCTCAAATGTTTAAAACCAAACAAAACCCACCCACCCTGCAAGGACAGAGCAAATTAAAAGCTGTCCTGCTCTTTCACACGCAGTGAACTGTTAGAGCAGTGCGTGATAGGGTGGGCTGGGTTTTCTCGTCTACGTAACTTTCAGCCTGGAGGTGGCTAAGTAGGAATTGTTTAAAATAGCCCCACAGTTGCCATAGATACTTGCCTAAGTTGAAAATAGAGGTCTTGCCCAAGCTGGGAGTGTGTCCCCACAAGCCAGCCTTGGAGTGGGTGCTGGGAGCCGAGTGGGCCAGAGCAGCCCCACGAGGCTGCGATGCCACAGGGATCCAGCCCAGGATGGGCATGTGGGGATGTGTTTGATGTCACCAGGCAACTCCAGCAAGGCTTTGCTTGGTCCTGGATACTGGGAAGGGAAGAATCCTTCATGCTTCAAATGCTTTCCTCCTTCTTTTTGCCCCAGGAGGTCGGTAGAGCTGGAAAAAAATGCCATGGAATGCTACTTTCCTGGCACTGGCTTTGGTTTTTATTTGTGAAATGTTACTGTGCAACAAAACAGCAGCAAATTTAAAGTAGTTCAGCTGGGTAAAAGCACCCTATTAAGGTAAATTTGGTTTATTTGTCCCAGGAATGTGTAGCAAATGTGTGTCTAATTACAGATAAGGCAACTAAGCCTTTCATCTTCTTTCAGTGAAAAATAACTCTGCAAATAACGTGGAAAATATTTCGGTGAAATGAATGAAGGTCTTTTCAAGGATTTGGTTATCACAGATGGGAGCCCTGCTTGAGGGAATTGGGAATGTTTCTCCCTCTCCTCCCACTTTGTGGGTGGCATGGGATGTTTGGGACAATTGCAGATGACTCTGGAAATGCCTCACTTTAAGATAACAATCTGTCCTTCTGCCTCTGGAGATTCCTGGTGTCATCTGTCGGGTTTGGGAAGGGGAGGGCAGGTCTGCAGTGCTCCGGTGAGGATGATGGAGATGCAGGAGTCTGGCTGAAAAGTGCACACTTAGCAATGTGCCATGTTTGGTCTCCAATTTCTTGCTCTGTAGGTGGTAGAGAATTAGTGCTTAATCACTTGCAGGCTGTGGACCACAACCAGCCCCCTTAAACTGTTTACATTTCTGGACGAGGCTGGAGCTGGGTATTCTTTGAGGTTCAGTCCTTCTCAAAATCTATGGAAGATTTTATAGTGCTTGTTTATCTTTTATACCATATACTGGGATAAATGTTTGCTCCCAAAGAGCTTTTATCTATTAAAAACCCCAAACCCTGTTCATCCCGGTCTACATCCCATTATGTATGATAAATCCCATTCATGTCATTCAGCTTCCCAGCCTGTGAAAAGGCCCAATCAAGAGGCTTGTGAAACTGGGAGAGTTTAGGACTGAGCAGAAAATCAGATCCAATGTGGAGCTGGAGTTCTAGACTCACTTGGATACAAGGAATTATATCTAGCAAATATCACTTGAATAAAACATTAATTTCCCATTATAAAACATAATGTTTCTCTGATAATGGTTCCTGTTTTGAGTAATCCTCATTTCCTGCGTCTCTCTGGTGACTCATCCCAGCAGAGCTGCTTTGCAGATGCTCTCAAGCTGTGTATTCCCCATCTGACTCAGCTCCTGTATATCAGCATCTCCTCCCATCGCTGTTGAGCTGTGGGAATGTTTGCCCGCAGAGGACTTCAGCCTTCTTCAGCCTGAAAATGACTGGTGCTCCTGACTGAGCTTTTAAATTTAACTTGAATCTTTAAAAAGTTTTTGGTTAAAAAATCACATTTCCTATTTTCAGGTTGCCTCAAGTCTCGAATCTGGAACTGAGAAGCCCAGATTGCAGAAGTGTGTGTCTGTACTTATGTGCATGTGTGATAGGAACAAGTCTTTCTTCCTTTCAGGTTTGCAGTGAGTGGTTGCCTGTATAAAACATTGCCAATGTGATGTGTGCCTCCTACAGTTTTAATTAAACTTAAAGGGGTTAAAAGTGATGGGGTCTGAGGCAAGGGTCTAAATGGAGACAAAAAAGTTGTCACCTTTGTAACAAGGTCTGAGCTTCTGCTGCTGAGGTTTATAGGTAAATACAAAGTTTTAAGAAGGCTTATTGGTAGGTGGTGAACTAAGCAACAAAACCACAAGATTCAAAGAAATCCTTGCTGGAGATGGAGCTTGGAGGGCTGCAGTGCTCTGAGGTGCCATAGGGTCCATGCAGAATGTTCCACGTGTGAATTCAGAGCCCTCAGAGCTGTGGGCAGGGTTGGCTGATATATGTGTTGCCTGGGGAGATGTTTGACAGCTCTGGGGGTACAGCAAAACCTTTCCTGACTCTCTTTGGGCTCCAGGAGAGGAGGGTGCAGGGGTTACCAGGGTGTAACTCCCATTAGAATTACTTGGCTGTAAGTAGACTTTTAAGACTTCCCTCTACTTCTTGTTTAAGGTTACAGTAAAGTGTTGATCCTGAAGAAACACTACAATTTTCTGTGCTGCTCCAGGTGAGGTTGGGGCTGGAGTTTCATTCTCCAGCTCCTGGGTAGTGTTGAGCCGTGCAGAGGAGCTTTCTTTTCCTCTTTGCAGTCAGCCTCACCCTCCTGTGAGCACAACGGAGCCTGGGGTTTAACAAAGGCTGCACTGCAGTGAATACATAACTGGTTGTGCTTGTGTGGGGCTTTCACTACTCATGTTGTGCCCATGGAATGGGCACTGCCTGGAGCTGCCCTCCTGTCACCTGTACCACACGATGCACCTGGGACTCACGTCAGATCCTCTTTAATTGACTTCTCCACTTTGTTTTTCTGTCACTTATTTAAGCTTCCTAAGTCATGTTTGGGTAAAGTTTTCCTTTCCATACTGAAAACAGTTTCTTGTATTAAGAGTTGCACAACGGATGAGACTTTTCACTGAATGAATGATGACAGAGAGGGGAGTTTTGGGACAGTGCCACGCTTCATATAGTTCTTTATATAGATTGTCATGAGGTGGTTACCTCAGCTGTCAGTCTGTTAGGATTACATAACTTTTTAAAATTATCTCCTTTCCTATGGCCAAAAAATGATTCAGTCCTCTTGCATATTGTATTACCTCGAGCTCTTGGTATTTATTACATATGCAATCAAGAAAATAAGCATCTGAGGCTTGCAGAGATTTATTTAGTACCATTTAATAGCTCTCTGCTTGCTAGTAATTTGGTTCATCAGAAAGAGGAATTTATTTCTGAATTGTCTTTTAATGAGCAGATAAGCAGGTTTCTCTATCACCCTAAAACTGTGGGTTGTCACTTCAGGGCTTTGTTTTTACAAATGCAAGTTGTTATCTCTTGGAAAGGTATCAGCCTGCTGTGGTAGTTTCCATTGATTTTAATGGAGCTTGAGTTTAAATACCCTAGCTAAAAGAAGGATAAGAACCTTTCTCTTTAGAGATATCTCTCTTACTGTGTATTTGGTGCTTGATGGAATTTATGCGGCCAGAATGAACCCCTAAATGACTTTCAGTTCTATGAATAGTGACTTTTTACTTGGGTAGATAGTGATAGGACAAGGGGGAATGGTTTTAAACTAAAAGAGAGCAGGTTTAGATATTAGGAAGAAATCATTCCCTGTGAGGGTGGGGAGGCCCTGGTACAGGGTGCCCAGAGAAGCTGTGGCTGCCCCATCCCTGGAAGTGTCCAAGGCCAGGTTGGATGGGGCTTGGAGCAGCCTGGGATAGTGGGAGGTGTTCCTGCCCATGGCATGGAATGGGGTGGTCTTGAACGTTCCTTCCAACCCAGCCCATTCTGTGATACGTTATTTTTGTAATTTTTTTTTTTTTTTGCCATTTGCAGGAATAGTCTTGTAAGAAAACTGAAGAATACCTTTACTTTTGAAGGAATTATATTTGTTGTAACAGCTTTTAACTTTGGCATCACTGGTCTTGTCCTTGAGACCTGAGCAGCAGATCTGGGTCCAGGGAAGCCTTTGCCCTGCAGAGCTTCAGTGCTGTAGGACCCACTTGGTCCTGCAGTGTCACCAGTGCCACGTCACTGTTGTGATCGAAAAAACCCACTGAAGGTGCATTGAGAAAAATATTAAATGGGTAAATATGGTGCTTTGCTAAGGGATGTGGAAGCTTTGTGGCTGCACCACCTCTGTGCCTAAGTAAAGAGGGGTTTAGACAGGGTTGGCTCCACTGCTGTGCAGGGGTGACTCTGCCCTGGGTTCTTATGAGCTGAGAGAGGTTTGGTCCAAAATCCCACAGCTGTGAGGAGAGAAGGGGATGCCTCATGACACTCTAATACCTGGCTTTGGAAGGACCAAGGCAAACAGAGGTGTTTTTATGTGACAAGGATTTATATGACTGAAACAGAGGGATGAGCAACATGGTATTTCTGTGGGGGAAATAAAAGTGGTTTCATTAACTAATGAACTAGCTGGGGTTTAACTTAGTGCTGCTGGAACACTGCATATGTGCAGCTGAAGTTCTCTGAAAAGAAGGAAGGGAACTGAGCATGATTGCAAGAGGTGAATTCAGCAGCTGGGCTCTCAGTCCCTCAGTGCTGGGTATTACAGGTTCCACAGCAGATCAGAGAGTATTCACCTCCATTCTGGAGGAAACAGCCTCAAGTTGCACCAGGGGAGGTTCAGTTTTGACATTAGGAAAAATTTCTTCATGGAAAGAGTTGTCAGGCAGGGGAACAGGCTGCCCAGGGCAGTGGTGGAGTCACTGTCCCTGAATGTGTTCCAAAACACGTGTGGATGTGGCACTCGGGGACTGGTTTAGTGCTGAGCAGGGTGGTGCTGCGTTGATGGCTGGACTTTTCCAATCTTAATCATTCTGTGATTCCTTCTGCCAGAGCCTGGAAGCTGTTCTGTGGGATGGGATTTCAAAGCCAGGCAAAGCTGGTTTTCCTCCTCCAGGCTCCAAATTGAAAACAATGTATGAAACTGGAGGTTGTTGTAGAGACGTGCAGTGCAAAGCTCTGTGGGGCATTTCTCTTTTACATGAGGTGTGGAAGGGAAAAAGCCAGAAGAGCAGAGGAGAATCTGTGTGCTGATCCAGTGGGGTCCCCCAACCGCTTTTAGTTTTGGGTTTTGTTTTTTCCTTTTTTGAATCAGAAATTTAAAATCAGAAGTCTGTGCTGCAAAGCCTGTAGCTGACATGTAAGTTGAGGGAGCAGCGAGTATCAGGGAGGCCTGCACAGGGCTGTGTGAATTGCCTGCACTTTAGCATGCTCAAAGGAAAGGTCATTCACCCAGGCTCTTTAGCCAGGAGGAAAAAGGAAAAGCTAATTCTCTCTTCTTCCAGTCTGGGAAAGCCACCAGCATTTCATCATGCAGGGCTTAAAGCTGCCATGAGGCTTATGGAGCAGAGATTGGGGTGGTGGAAGGTGTGCTCGGCACCCCTAATTCAGCTGTCATCGCAGGTTTAAGGCTGCTCTTCCTACAAAAAATTAATGTACACAGAATAACTTACCTCTGGGCCCTGGGTTATGATAAACAGCATCAATCCCTACAGGTAAAAGTCCACTTCTGTCCTTTGCAGTTTGTGAAATCCTATGGAAGACAGGAAAAGAAAATGAGTATTGGATTAAGGAGATAGAAATGGGCAAGTGATTCCAGCTTCCTCTCTGTTTTACAAACATAGGCATATTTGGCAGTGCAAATTCTCAGATATTTTTAAAGAAACACAAAATAGTATGTAAAGTATGGGGGCTTTTTGGTGAGTATCCATTTTTTAAGGAAGTCAGAAAGAAATGTAGTCGTATGTGTAGTTCTTACTTTTTGTTGGCTTCTTGCCAGAGTACTGCTTTTTTTTTGACTCGTGTCCTTTGGTTTACTCCAGTTATAATTTATTTACAAATGGATTCCTTGGGATTGTCGTTCAAGAGCCATGTGCTGTGAGACAAGGCAAATTCTCATTTTTCACACCGTCAGATGAAGCTGTAGAAAGTGGATCAAACAGGACACATGGCTGGCCTCTTTCTTTGTTTTTTTCCTCCTCTGCTGAAATAAACTTGTAGCTGTGTGGAGGTAAATCCTAACTCAGAGTGCTCATCCCTGTGAGCTGGAGCTGGCTGAGGCAGGTCTCGGGGAGGTGGGGATGCTGACGCACTCACGGTAGATCAGGAAAATGATGCACACAGTCTGCACGAGCTCCTCCTCAGCTGGGATGGCTGCAGAAGGACACCTCCAGCCTGAAGAGGCTGATCTGGCTCCCTCCCAGCTGCAGGAGGGGTGTGGGCTGCTGCGAGCCCCGGAGTGCCCCTCAGCCCTGGCCGGGGCTTGGGAGCAGCGCAGGGAGCCCCGGCCCGCAGGAGCCATTGCATGCGGGAGGGTCATCCCAGGCCTGGGCGTGTCCGGCCGCGCAGCTCCAGGGAATTTGCTGGCACTCCTTGCGGAGCCAGGCCCGCGGCCTCCCCTCCCTGTGGCTTGGCAGCCGTGGGGCTTGGCAGCGGCCAGGCTTTTGGCACGGGCGCTGGCAGCCGGCGCTGAGGGAGTGACGCGGAGCAGGAGCTCCACCGGGATGTTTGGCCTGGCTGGCTTGGCCCTCCCTGCTGCTGTCAGGGCCCAGGGGACATCGACTCCACCGCATTTTTGTCTTTTGCCGTCATCCCTGCACCCCAGATTCCTCAAATCCTGCCAGTTATAAAGAGAAAATGAATGTGGTTTTTAGGGCAGTGGTTGGACTTGATGATCTTTAAGGTCTCTTCCAACCAAAGTGATTCTATGACTCTGCAAAGCATGAAGAATCACCTTTTTCTTATATGGGGGAAGGAGGATTGGAAGGGGGAATTTGTATTGCAACAGCTCTGATAAGTGAAGATTACCACTATTAAGAGGTAAAATAGTTTAAAATATATCAAAACTGCATGTTGGCTTGGGTCCTACTTTAAAAAAAAATCAACTATTCTATAAAGGTGATGTGTAATGGACCCACTTGTTTATCTGAAGTGAAAAAGGAAGGAGAAAGTCATCTGAGATCTGTCTTACATGAAGATGACCTGAGCTGTGCTCTACATATCTTTAGAGATGGGAGCAATACCTCTTGCTAGCAGCCAAAACCGTTCTTAAGGCATTGAGGAGATTTTCAAGATGTGCAGAAAGTGAGATTATTGTGAGTTAGACTTGCTGGGATTTAAATTATGGCCATGTTGAAGGGAAAGCATCCTCAGCTTGAAGTCATTCTAATTGGCATCAGGTCAGTCTGTCCTCAGAATTTAATGTAATAAAATTGTTGCTAAAAAAGTGGATGCATTGCAGTGGGGAAGAATCGGGACAGGCTGGACATTTGTGGAGGTGTGACTGGAGTTATACCTGCAATCAGCAATTAAAAAAAATATTGATTATAGCTTAGTAAAATGTCAGATCCCTTTCATTCCTCCAGCAGGGCTGGTGCTGGATGGTGCTGGGTAAACAGTTCCTAAGTTCAGTTTGGAACTTGTTTCCGTACACCAGACTGGATTGGGAAAATACTGCATCAAGGGTTGAAAATGTTGAGTCTTTCTTTTTAGCAAATACCACTGGCTGTCAGGCAAACATATCAAATTTAATTGAGTTTTTAAATATATGAAGTGTTTTGGAGCTATTCCATGGAAATAGCATTTAGAAAGTCTTACCTGTCCATGGTGTTTCTGTTTGAGTTGGATCTACACGGTGCTGGCAGAGAACTGGGCAGTTTGGGGTTTTGGGGTGATTTTGTTTGAAGGCAGTTGCTGACTCTTGGGGACTAACATAGCCTTCTATGTTTAAATGCCAGTGCATTTTCCTCATTTGCAGTTGGCTTTTATGTACCAACTCTACTGTACAGAGGTTTGCAAAAAAATCCCTTTTTTATCACTGATTTTCAGTGACAATTGATGTCATTAAACCTGTTTGTGTCATTGATACAAATTGGCACAAAGCCTTGGAAAGCTGGAAGTGGCTAAGCAATTTTCCCACTCCTAGGTAACTAAACAACTATAACATGGGAACATTTGTAGAGATTAGAGGATGTGGAAAGCTGAATTGTATTTAGGAGGCTTCTCTTCCCTCTGTTCAGTATTAAATATTACTTCCTAATGAAATAACTTTACTCCACGAATCAAGAGCATAGAGTTGTGCTAATCATGACTTTAACAGATGATGGTGAGGAAAAGTAACTAGCCTTCAGTCAGAAATGGTTCCACTACACCAGGCAGTGGTGCTTTGTACTGCACACTGTAAATGTGAGTTATCTTGATATTGTTGAGAATTCATTAAGCCCTTAGCTCAGATTTCCATCTTCTCTCAGGTTCCTGAAGTGTTATTCATAGGGTTGTAGTGCCAGTCAGTTCGTGTGCCGACACTGGGAATTAGAAGTCATTGAGAAGTCAGTGAGCCACTGCACAGGAACGAGATCTATTCCAATTGTATGGATTCAGTGCCAGTGTCACGTTGCTGTGATTGCATCCCTTGGCTCTGGGTGGCTGCACACAGGAGCTGTGCAATGGGGTGGTGCAGCACAGACACTGCACGTGCTGCTGCTGCCAGGATAATGGATCTGCTCTTCTCCAGCACCTGTGGAACGCGAGCTCAGGGCTAATGGCACTTGGGAAAGCACTCTGGACACGCTGGGCGTTGGTCCTGACTGAAATCAGAACCTCTGCCGAGTCAGCGAGTGTGTGTGCACAGAGGTTTGGGGCTGAGAAAGGCAGACTGTGTGAGAAATGCAGCGTCAGTGGTGGTGGCCTTGCTGGATGGTTGTTTTGTGTCCTGGCTTGGAGGGAAATGGATTGGTTTGGGTTTTTTTGACAGTGATTTTCTGAAGAGATGCGGGAAAAGAGATAGCATTTGTGGGGAGACAAGGAAAAAGGGTCAAGAAAAATAAAAGTAATGTGTGCAGGTAGGAGAGGGAGAAAGTCGACTAAGGGACTCTGGAGAGGAAAAGCAGTAGGGAAATAGAGAAACCTTCAAGGGTAAGAGCTGCAGGACTCCAGCTGGACACAGATGACGCTGGTTAGTGTTGTAAGGCTGCTGTAGTTACTGCTGTCTGTCCCAGCAGCTGGGTCACTACTGCTTTTATTACTGTGGGGCCGTGCCCATGGCTCCTAGTCGCGTCCGTGTGACAGCCCAGCCTCTGCCCCTGCAGGCTGCCTCAGACAGGAAGATTAAAGGGACTGGTCCTAACCTGGAAGATGTGGGAGGGCACTTTCCTGTTATTGAAAATGGAATATTCATATTTTTATGAAAGCTTTTGTAACAAATTGCCTAGAAAGCTTGTGATCCCAAGAGGGTTTATACTGTCTCTTGCCAGATAGCCAATCTTTCATTATAATGTGGTTGCAGCGCATTTTACTTGAGTTTATAAACAAACAACTCCTCCCTAAAAGCAGCCTTGCCAATACACTCTGTTGGTGGTCCTAACCCTTGCTGAAGGGAGCACAGCTCGGAGCTCTTGTCCCAGCAGCTTTGGAGCTGCCCCTGGCATGGCAACTTCAGCCTTTAGCCGTGCTGCTGTTACAGAAAACCTTCTCTCATGACCTTGTGTTGAACATCAGAGACACAGGGACAGTTAGACCTCAGAAAGCTTTATCTCATCTGTGGGAAGGACTGGAAAATCCTTCAAATCAAAATGCGTCTTAGATACCTGTAGCTTGTGCTGGTTGGGTCAGTGGCCTTCCAGAACATTAATCTGTTGAAAATGTTGAGATTTTACTTGAAATTTTTACAAGGACTCACTTATCTGATGTGAGAAGGGTTTTGGGCTTTCATTTTGGTTTGCAGACACCGCAGAGGTATGTGTTGATATGCTGTTATCATGCATACCCTACCTTCCCTCCACCCCTCCTCTTTCTCACTGCAGATTTACAGAGAATGGCAAAGAAGTCAGACTGTGACCAACTCTATGGCAGAACAGAACAGTCCCTCACCTCTCCCCACTGTGTGGCCCTTGTTCCATGGGGAAGCTGCTGTCTTCCAGTGGTTGGGAAACAGCTGACAGTTACCCAAGAGCGTTGGCTGACTGGGAGAAACGGCAAGTTCAGAGCTGACCCTCTCCCCTGATGAGGAAAGATGCATTCCTTATGGGGCAGGGATCTGGCTGGTGGCCAGGGCCTGCCCAGAACGTGCTGTCCTTTTCTGTGGCATCCCACACGTTGCTCCCTGTCCTTCCCACTGAGGTCTGGCCAGTTCAGGGGTGATGGGGCAGTGGAGGTGGGAAGTGGTGTGGCAGCTCGTGGGTGTCATGGGAAGGCCTGTGGTTCCAGAGCTCATATCTTCATCACAGCATCACAGCAGGTTTCATCCCTGACATCTCAAAGTGTTTGAGTTTTAGTGCTGTGAGAGAGGATTTCCCCTCTCAGGGGTTGGACATTTGAGATGAGGGTTAGTGGGGTTTCAATGTGACCTGGAGCCTGGCCGAGGTGAGGAGGGTCCTCCTTCCCACAGGAACTGGCTTCCTTTCCTACCTCCAGGGTCCCATTTGGGATGTGCAGGATGTGCTTTTTGCTTTGTCAGAGCCCATTCTCAGGACAAGAAAAGCTTTTGGAGGTTAATAAGAAGAAATTGCATCTGATGAGGAAAATGAGGGGATGCCACCAGCACTTTACTGAGATCTATGGGTTTGCTGGTCAGTGTTCCCTAGTGTTGCATCTTGCTTTTACAGATCAATTTCACATCCATTTGTGGTTGCAGACACAGCAGAGAAAGGAGTAAGTGCTGAACCCAAATAAAAGCAAAACAGATCTTGGCAGCAAGAAGTCAAAATTGTAAAATTGCTGGAGAGCCCAAATAGTAAGCAGAGTCCGGCTTCAATGGAGTAGTTTATAAAAGACTTATTTTGTGCTGATTTACCTCTGGACTGAGTGCAGACTGTATAAAAGGATGCTTTTAATGCTTGTCAGGAGTTATCAGAACAGTGCTTGTGTTAGTATCTCTTCAGCATGCAAGCTTCTGTATGAAGCAGTTACCTGATATAGGACGATAAAATTCATGTTTGTTGGCTGTGAACCTATTTTTCTGTTCCCCAGAAAAAAATGGGCAGTTCCCTTCTCAGTGAAGATGCCAGGATTGTGCTCATTTTCCTTGGAAAATTAACTGACACCTCAGGAAGGGTGAAAGACAAACCTAGTTTAAACACATGTGAATATTAAAATGCTTGACTTTGCATCACCATTTTGTAGCCCAAGACTATGAACAAACACTGTCCCAGTCAAAGCTATTGGCAGCCTCTGCCAGTGGAGTACAGTTGTTAAGCTGGAAACTAAAATTCTGAGAAAAATGTGAAGGACTGTGGCCTTCCTAAGGGTTGTGCTTGAGTGTGTGGGTCTGCACAACTCGCTGGTGCTCCAAACCCTCTCAGCCACGCAGAGCCCAGTGTTCCAACCACTTCTGTCCCTTCTCCTGGCTGATGACTCGGCAAGTTATTGTCTTTTTCCAGAAATGTCCAGACTTGTCTGCCTTTAAGTATCCAGACACTTTGTTCCTTTCTTATTGCTGTATTACCACAAAGGGCCTCCTATGGATCTTATTTTCAACAGCCTCTGGGCAGCACCAAGGCTTTACTCTCATCACGAGCTGTTAGCACCCTGAACTAGAAAC
The DNA here is from genome assembly GCA_013397915.1 of Daphoenositta chrysoptera. Lineage (NCBI taxonomy): Eukaryota > Metazoa > Chordata > Aves > Passeriformes > Daphoenositta > Daphoenositta chrysoptera. Next base: position 249,795 of record VZRO01001764.1, on the reverse strand, counting down.
CTGGATAAAAGACTTCAAAATCAACCATCCTGGTATTTTGATAATTCAGTTACAATTTGCACAACTGCTGTGTGTGAATGGACGTTACTTTCCCGGTGTGTGGTTGAATATTGAAAAAGGGAGAAACTGAGAAGTGCACTCTACTTATTTACACACAAATAATAAAGACTAGGTTTGTTTTTTTTTTTTTTTTTTTTTAAAGTATTGATGAAGTGGTATGTGAAGTTCTGCTTCTTTTAATATTTTCCTTTACTCTGTTTTAGGTATCTCTTGCAGGAAGTAACTGTAATGAGAATTTGTGGGAGAGATGAAGAGACTCCTCCACCCTTCATTAGAATTTGCTGCCTTATCCCAAATGCTCCAAAACACATTTAAATCACATAGCTGGAGCTTTTCACAAGTCAGTCCCTTTTCTCTCTTCATCTCTGATTCCAAACTAAAATGCGACTGGGAATGTAAATTCCTTTAAAAGTGGCTGCAGCCCGTGTTTTCCAAGTAGGAAGTGTGAGCCAGAGTGCACTGCGGGAGATGGAGTTCCTGGCGGGGTTTAGCTTGTGCCTGTGGTGGAACCTGCCCCAGCACACACGGTCTTCCTCTGGCTGCTCAGGGCCGGCAGGAGAGCTCTGAGCTGAGCTGGGTGCCAGCTCTGTGGCTGCAGCCGTGTTTGTGCTCGCTGCAGCGCTCTGTACCTAAGCGAGGGAGGGACACGGGGACCGTCTCTACAGCTCCCAGAAAGCACGGAACGCTGAGCTGGCTGAGGAAAGAGTTTCTCTAGGGACAGATACAAGCTGAAATGCTGATCTATCCACAGCATCCTCCTGATGGTTTCACGCTTTGTACGTACAGCTGTTGCTTGTTGGCTGTTCCCTGCAGGAATCACTGTCCTACCCATTCTTGCTGCACCTCAGACAGGACTGGGGTCAGCAGTGGCCTTCAGCATGTGTCTGAGTTCCATCAGTGCTGCTGCACTAAGGACTGGCCTAAATATTAATATGTTCATATTTATTCTATGTATAAACGACCCCAGGCTGAACTGGCATTGCTCAGCCTGGAGTAAAGGAGGCTCAGGGGGAACTTTCTCGTTCTCTACAACTCCCTGACAGGAGGGGTTGGGCTCTGCTCCCATGGAACATGGACAGGACAAGGGGAAACGGCCTCAAGCTATACCAGGGAAGTTTAGACTGGATATTAGGGAAAAAATTCTTGATGGAAAGGGTTGTCAAGCATGGCAATGGGGTGCCCAGAGCAATGGTGGAGTTGCTGTCCCTGGAAGTGTTCCAAAACAGGTGTGGATGCAGCACTTGGGGACTGGTTTAGTGGTGGTGGGGCTGGGTTGATGGTTGGACTTGATCTCAGGTCTTTTCCAACCTTAAGGATTCTGTGATTCTGTATTCAAGGGCTTTGTGCTTTGATTTTTAGTAAAGGAGCAGACAGGGCCTGTAGGCTTCCATGGGCATGGGGTCAAACCCCAGCTTCGGGTGAAAACAGCCACTTCTGCCAGAGTTTACAACAATTTTTAAATGTTGTCTTCTTTGAAGGTTGTCGCTGTGGGTACGGGGACGGAGAGAAAAGCACGAGACAAAGTCCAAGTCTGGGGCGAAAAAAGCCATTTTTATTAATTAATCTATCCTTTTATAAGGTGGTTCACAAAGATGGCAGGAGGCCATTGGTCCTCCGACCAGCCACTCCTCAGCATGGTTGGCTGAGACTCTACAACACCTATTTCAAAATATTTTCCAAAGGAACTATAACAAACTTAGAAAACAAACTGCAGGTGTTAGAGAACTTGTTTACAAAGACCGTCTCACTGTTTCTCATGGCTTGCGTGAGAAAGACAGAGTCCCACAGAAAACTGCAGAAAGCTGGAAAATTTCTCTGCTAAGGGCTTTTCAGCATCCACAGAAGGTGACTCAGTAACAGTGCTGGCAGGTATTACAGGAGAGTCATTTATCTTGATGAATGCATATATGAGTGACTTGCTACTTTTAATGAGAAACATAGAATTGAAACAAAACAGGAATTTTGTGTGTGATCTGAGTGGTGTAGATTTGTGACGGGGAGGACGTAGGGAACTAAACAGTTCATGTGAATGTGTTTCTCTTAGTGTGTTGTGGGGTTACACTGAGCTGCACCATGGGTAGTCTGAGCTGGAGGCAAAGTCTGAAGTGGGAATGAGCAAAATGAGTCACCCAGTAGCTGCTGTGTGAAACCACAGTGACAGCATCAAACAAGGTGCTTCATTTAGAAGTTAAAAACTCCATTTTCCTAATTTCTACCCCAAATCATTCCTTTCTTAGTGAACTAAACCCCCTTGTTTCCAAACATCTGTGTTTCTGAGGCATACTGCATGGCAAAGGAGAGATTTCCTGCTGTGCTTCCTGCTAGGGCTGCTAAATTCCGCTGGAACAACCTAAAACTCATTATCAGCCCATTCAAATTAATATTTCCTCCTGCTTTTGTGAGGGATAAAAGGAGGTTTGTTTCGTTTCTGTTGACTTAAGTGTCCCACTGAAATTCCTTCACAGTAGTTGCTCTGGCACTGGGTGCATCCTGGAGAGTTTAAACCTCCTTGGGGTTACAGGATCAAGGCAAAACTGGGGGCCATCAGCTCTTCCAGCTTGTCATTAATCCAGGAAATGCCCTGGGCCACAATCAATACTGCTGAAATTCTTGCCCAAACCCTGATTACAAAAGTTCATCAAGAAAAGCCTGAGGAAATGAGAGATCTTTTCAGAACATCACCATAAAATAAAGGAACAACGTAATTTATGATTATAAACCTGACAAGGACTAGCGAGGAATCCTGGAGGGTTCCCAAATAAGGAGATGGAGCTCTACAACAACTCTTCTGTTCCATTTAAGCATCCCTACTCACTAATTAAAAACTCAATGAAACTCAAAGGTTTCCTTCCTCTACTATTCAGAATCTTTTTGTCCACAGTCCTCAGCCCAAGCTGAGCTGGAGGGCACATATTTGGTCAGGAGCACTCCTGGGGCTGTCCAGGCCGCTGACTGCTGCTGTCGTGTCATTTCCTCTCTGTTCTTACCTTCTCAAGGTATGCACGGCTCGTGCTGAGCCATTCCCTGTGAAAGCTGTGCTGAGCAATGGAGCAGGGAAAACGAGCTGACACCAGCAGCTGGGGATGAGTCAGGGGGTGAATCTGCCCGGCATTTCAGTGATACTCTGAATAGAGATGAACACGCAGTTCGCTCCTCTGGGGAATTTTACAGTTTTTCTGCTTTGGATGAATTGGTCACAAGAAAAATGGAAATCTTGGCTTTTCTCCCTTAATTGATTCAAGACTTTTTCTGTGAACGGTTTCTGGGTGGGTTCTCCTGGAGGGCAGCTAAGGCTCTGTATTTTCAGCCTGTGCTGCATGTGTTGAACTGGTGGAAGTGGACTGAGCACTGGGCAGGTGCTGGGGGTTTTCTTTTCAGTTGCCAGAGTTACAAAACTCAAAACCCTAAAGGCTCACAATAGCACCCTGAAAGGTGTTTGACCTTTGGGGTTGGCTTCATAGGAGCATCCATAAGCAGTTCCTTACCCCATGTGAGCTCTGCACAGGGTGTGCACAGTGCAATCTGTGCCCCAGCAAATCAGATATGGTTCAGATATAAATGTACAATTCTCCTTCAGGACTTCAAACAAAAATACAATTTCCATGTGATCGGTATGAGAACAAATAATATATTCATATGGATTGCATATTAAAGTGTGTGTAGTGGTTTTAGGCAATTGAACTCTAAAATGGCACAGTAGCTTGGCTTGTCCTTGATCAACACTCCCAGCACAAAACAAAGACCTTTTTCACTGCCACACTTTAAAAATTTAAAGCAGCAATGTGCTTTAGTGGATGGCTGTCCCTAACACTGCAGTATGTGGGTCTGAATGGGTAATGGAGAAATTAATGCATTTTTTTCTGTAGATAAACACTTAGAAGTTGGGGGAGCATATAAGCTAAATGAGGGCCATACACACACACCTCTTTGCTCGTTTATGTTTGTTTGCCTTTTTATTTTTTAAGGAGGAATATTGTTTTTGTAATTTAGGTACCATTACACCCTCAGCTCAAATTTTAGTTGTTTAAGAATGTACTGGGAGTGCTTGGCTTACTCAGTGTTTGAGTTGCAGAAGATTCAGTGATCCTGCCTAATTTACCCAAGAGCTCTGACAGGCAGTCCCTGACTACATTCCCTGATAAACACTATTGCTCTGAATTTTAACTTTAAAATTAAACAGGGCTGGTGGAAATGCTTTGAAGAAAGGACCCTACCTAGCCACAAAACAGAGCATGCAAAGAGCTTGCTCTCCCCAAGATAAAATTCTTTAGACAGGAATTACAGGGATAATCGGAACCAGGCTTTGCAAAGCCTCATCTCTTTTGAAAGTTAATAGCCAGCATAAATATACTCTGCAATATCTGGGGATGGAAGGTTGAGGGGGAAAATACAGCCAATACTATGCTGAAGGGCAAGAAACATTCAGCCTGCTCTGAGTTATTATTGTAACTAATAGAAGGATGATTGTGTAGGAACTGCTCCGCTTCAGACTCAGTGGCAGAAAGATACAGCAAAATGGGACACATTTTGAAACGGCAGGAAGAGGAGTTACTTGGGTTTGTAGCTGCTGAAAAAGGTTAAAGACTTTATTCAGTTGTTCCCCTCCTCCTTCTTTCAACCTGAACCTAATAAAGGATACTGTCATGGAAATGTTAAAGACCAAACATCGTCTAAATTATCTGACCTCTGCCACAGGTAATGCAAGTTTTGACTTACAGGGATTATCCAGAACTAAAGCCAGAGGGAATATAAGGTTGCCATTCATTCACACTTCGAATAAATGTGCCAAACAAGCCTGGCTGAGGCTGTGTTGATGTATGTCTCCATTGTATGGTGCACAGTAAAATGAATGTTGGGCTTGGGTTATCCAGTTTTTCATTGTGCCTTGGGGCAGACACAGCTCTCTGTGTTTTGCCAAGCAAGCCAGCATAAGGAATTTATGAAAAAAGAATAATGTAGGAAACAGAATGTTTTCAGGTCAAAATAGAAAGCAGATGCTTCCCAAGTAGGGAAGGCAATATAACAGGAACTTGTCCTGGATGAGGAGTGGGATGGATTCCCAAGGAGATGCGGGTGCCTTTGGAGGATGTAGAAAAACACTTTGCTGCATGAGGTTTAAAATGAAGGCAGGTTGCTCCAAGTGTGATGGAGTTCCCTGACACTGCTGTGGTGGTGGCATGGCAGGCTGTCCAGCAGGAATGGAAGAGGGTGGTGGAAAAGAGGGATTAGGCACTGTGTTGGATCCAGGAGATGTGTGTTGAATGCTCAGCTCAGCCTGTATTTCTCCTGCAATACACTTCTCTATCATATCCAAGGAGAGAAAGCTCAAAGACTGAGGAGTGCACGTGGGTTAAAGCCCCGTCCCGAGCAGTGAGCTAACTGAGGGTTTGGTCATGGAAACACTCGAGCACTGCCCTCATTTCAGCGAGATTTAGAGTCTGACATGTCCTGAACGCTGAGGCGCTTGGAGGAGCCTGCAGGAACCTGCACAGAGTAAACCCTCACTCATTTATCTGGGAACAGGTCCTGGGGAGAGCTTAACCAGCCCTAATGACGTAAGTGATAGCTCAGTTTGGAGTGAAAGCAGCTGGCTTTGGGGCTGTGTTGTCATTCTCCCCTCCCCTGTCTCTGCCAAGATAAATGTTCTTCTCCTCTTTACCTTACTCATTAAAACATCTCTTCTCAGCCATCCCAGATAAATCAAGTTGAGAATGTGTTACAGTGCCCACCTAAATGGCGAAATTCAATGAGGGAATTTAATAAAGCCTCTCAGGGTGTTGATAAGATAGAAAATGACAGCCTATTAAGGGGTAAAGCTACAGTACTTTGTTACTTATTTACTAGAGCTTTAAATGATGAAGAGATTGGAGCAGAAAAAAGACCCGCTGGAAACAGTTATTTTTCAGTATTTGAAGAACTCCACCAAGTTGTTCTGTGAAGTTTTTGTCATTATTTTTTCGTAATATATGGTTTTATGTTCTCAGGCAGGTATTTGATAAGGAAATAGAACTTTTTTTTTCTGCAGTGTGAGCAAACAGTTCTTGTTCAGTGTATGTGCTGGGTGCAGTGCAGGTGTGGATACCCCTTCCTTTGAAAGGGAACACAGACAGACGTAAATCTGTAAACAAGTTTCCAAGCTGCATTTTTTTGTTTGGATTTTTTACTAAGGGAGTGGGAAACAAGTAATGAGCACTCTATTAGACTCTGCTTTGATCCTGTTTGTGCTCATGGAAAGGGATGGAAACTGCTCCTGATCTGCCCCATTTCTGTTCTCTCCCCGCTCATTCCTGGTGGGTGAGGATGGCTGCAGCAGGCGAAAGGAACCTGCTGGATCAAGGAAGAGCTTTCCTGCAAGCTGTGAGGAGATGCTGGTGGAGCCCAGGAGTCAGCCTGTGTGCTTTGCTCCCTGGAAAGGCACAATTCCCCCAGGTGCCGTGAGTGTTACCTGTGCTCAGAGCTGATCCCTCACCTGGGGTTACAGCACCTTCCCCAGCGATGTTGGGCTGTGAGGCTGCCCCCACCCAGCTCCCTAGGGTGGGTGATTTATGCCAGCTCAGGGCTTGGGCAGTTTGTGCAGTTGTTTTTATCAAAGTTGTGTTTCAACTTGAGAGTCATGGCTGTCAGCTTCCCGTGTGGGTGAGCAATGAGAGCCTCCAGCGGGAGATGGGTCCTAATGGAGTGTCTCATTTCTGAGTTTCCACAGCAAAATCAATCTCAGTGCACAAACTCATTTCCTTGCAAGATCCCGTGTTGTTTGTTGGTGTTTAATTCCTTCTTCCCCACCACCAAGTGTAAATATTATAAATTCTTTTCCTCAGTTGTAGGAATGGAATAGGATGTTCCATCAAAAAAGCAAGAGCTCAGCTCAGTTTTGGGGCTATGACCTTTGCCTCTCTCACATGGGAGTGCTGATCCAGCAATTAACAGCTGGAATTAAAGCCAGCAGTGGAGAGATGTGGGTGCCTGGGGCTGACAGGGCCCTGCCCCTGACATGCTGATCCTCATGGTGATTCATGCAGTGCTCTGGCTTTCCCTGGCTTATGGATAATTGTATTTGGGGTTAATAGCAGTTCTGAACTTCACCTCTACCTGCAGCCAAATGATTCTATCCAGGCCCCTGCATTATGTCTGCCTTACTTGGGTCTCTCTGTAGTTAAATTTACTATCTAAGACTCCTTAATGTCATGGGTCCTGGAATAATTTTAGTAGAAAAGAAAATAATTGTCCACTGGTGGGTGGGAGGCTTGGGTGGGTTGGCTGATGTGATGGATTAGTCCTTACTGCTCCCATCATGTGAAGAATCATAGAGTCACAGAGCAGCTTGTGTGGAAAGGGATTTAAAGCTCATCCATGGGCAGGGACACCTTCCACTATCCCAGGGTGCTCCCAGCCCTGTCCTTGGACACTTTCAGGGATCCAGAGGCAGCCACAGCTTTTCTGGGCACCTGTGCCAGTGTTTTACCAGGCTCATTGAGGAAGTGTTGGTGTCTTAAGGTTTGTCTGCCTTTCTACTTAGACAAAAGAAACACTACTTAGACAAAAGAACAGAATGATGGATAAAGCGTGCTGACAGCTCAGTCAGGAGTGCTGGCTCCAGGAATGGGTATTTGCATAATAGGAGTTATTCAATCGATGCAAATGTTCTGCAGAACTGCAAACCCGAAGTGAGAATGGGAGGAAGCAATGGAATTGGAGGTGTTAAAGGTGTTAAATGGTCTAAGTGGAAATTCAGGTGAAGCTGAAATCAGGGAAACTTTAGTGTCGAAAAAGCTCTGGCAAGAAGCTGAGATATTCTATCCCTTCTTGACCTTCTGGAGCTGGCTGATGATTTATCACTCTCGAAACATAATTTGTGAACAATGGGAGAGAAAAAGGGGAGGAAAGTTTATGAAAATCCCCTTTGTCTCCTTTGCTGCTCTAACAAACTTGCGGTTCACTGTGTCAGTGGGAGGAAATAGTTTAGTAGCCTTTAACTGTGTGCTTTCCTCAGTTTGAGCTTCAACTAAACTTTTTTAAATGCACACACCCACCCATAGCAGATTTTTGTAGCTGAAAGCTGAAATTCTTAGCATGTAAAAGCTGCGTGGATATTGTGAGACTATGGAAAACCTGGACGTGTCCCTGGGTCAGTTTGAGGCCATCCCACTTCTGCTCAGGGTTGGATCAGGCGCTGAGATAATTGTAAAGCACAGGCAGGGAGAAGTTAAAATTCTCTGAGGAAAAATGGTTTTCAAAATATTTGAATTAACTTCTAAATGTCTTTAGAAGACTGATGCCTTGATCCCTGTTCTTAAAATCAGAGCCGAACACGGTCAGAAGGGGAAAAAGGGTTTTTCCCTCTGTGTTTATTTCAAGGATCCCTGGTACACTCTGTCCAGGTGGGACGTGCCGAACATGCACATCGAAATGCCCACCCCAAAATGCACCCCCACGATAGATCAGGTATAGAATTATAGGTCTTACCCATTAGCATATCTATCAAAGATTCCCCAATGAGTGAGGCTAAATCAACGCCCCCCTCCCAAGAAACCCTCCCCTGGCCAGACCCATCTTTGAGTTTACAAAATGTGTTCCAGAGAGGACCTTGGTGTCTGAGGCCTCCAAGATTTTCGGTCTCCTAACTCAACAAAACATCAAGTCTAGGAATGTAGGCTAAAAAGAAACACCAAGAATACAAAAGGGTACAAAGGTATATAAAAGAGGTATAAAAGAAAAGGCAAAAAATTATTATGGAATCAAGACAATACAAAATTTTTGAGATTAGGCCAAAATATTCTTTAGTTCATTTCTTCAGGCTGATGCAGAGTGATAATTGCAAGAGGTGAGTTACTGAATTACAAACAAGTGAGGAGACTGCTGCTCTTTTGTAGTGCAGCCTGACATAAATTGCCTTTTTTTTTTTAGTGAAGGATTCCATAAATAGCAAATTATCTATTAGCAGGTGGGTTGTGAAATGACTTCATGAAGTATCAAAGATTCACACAGTATATAAAAAACCCCAGGATTACAGAGTTCTCAAACAAAATGACTTTGTTTTCTATGAGCAGATGCAAATCTGCTTCTAAATCTGCTAATATCGTGGAAGCCCCAAATAAACAAAGCTCTCTTTGAATGTTTTAGTATTTCAAAGTCTTACACATAGAGCTGAAAATCTCTATCCAGCATAGGAGCTCTCTGATCTTCAGTCCTGTGCATGGATTTAGTTGTATATATTTGTTCTTGCTAATGGAGAATTAAAATATCATAAATCCATGCTAATGTCTGTGAGTCCTATTATGAGTTATTATAGGTTTTTTAAAATTCCTCATGAAGATAAAATGCAGTAGTTTGTTCATGATAACTTCATTCTGGGTTTAATTATTCATAAGATCACAACAAAAGGCAATGTATTTTGCAAATATGACTGTTTAATAGTATGGCACTTCAGTAGAGCAATCTGATATTGAATCTTTAGTGAGGAATGAGTAACTCACTTTTATTTGAATTATAAATCATGTAGATTACTGCAATATAGACAGTTAAATTCTGCTCTATTCTCATGTTCCAGAAAGAGCAACAAATGTATTTCAGCAGTTGGTAAAATGAATGGAGTTTCCACCGAGGGAGTGAATTAAAACTGTGTTAAAATTGAACTGTTTTATAGCAATGTGTTGTAATTACGTGGTACTGGACGTATTTCCTGCCAGTTTAACTGCATAGATCAACCCTCCAGTGTCACAGATTACACCCTCTTACACGTCATACAGCTTTCAGGACTCAAGAGTATTTTAAGATTGTTACTGTGCTGAATAAAATGAAAGCAGTGCAGAGCCTGAGGACCATGTGCAGATTGTTGTGGTGCCCTGGTGTGTGAGCACGACTGAGCAGGGTGGGGGGGACACAAATGGCTTTGTTCATTAACCCCCCTGCACCTGCACGGGGTGGGGGCACAGTGGCTGCAGGTCTGGTTTTGGTTGTTTCTCCCCTGGAAGAGAGCGAAGTGCCCCAAGTCTGTACATGAGGTATGTAGGATACAGCAAAATCCTATTTCCTACAACCTGCAAATTTGCATCTTTGCTGGAAATCCACAAAGAAAAATGTGGGAACTAGAGTAGCACTCTGCATGTCCATCTCTCTTAGTACATCTCAGTTGCCAGTGTTTCACAGAGTCAGAGTTATGTCTCCCAAACCCTTTTCATTGTGTTTGTAAGCCAGCTGAACCCTCCAGGGCTGGGGCACTCTATGCTAACTCTGAGTAGTGAGGGCACTGCCACAGCAGCATCATGACTTACTAAATCAACTTGTATCAAGTGGCCAAGCATGATTGTTCAGAGTTGTCTAATATGGAGTATTCTTCAAACCAGTTATGTCGTTTATAGCATTTAAAACTCTTAATTTCCTTCTGCTGTTCCGCCCTGAAAGACATCACCAGGTGATCGATTATATCAAGATGTTTCAGGTATCAGTTGTCTCTTTCTTTTTTTTTCCTTATAACCAAGCAATGTGGAAAGAAAGGGAAAAATCTCACCCTGAACTATCGTTATTTTAAAGATGTTCTCAGTTAAGAAACAGAGTTACACCAAATCCATTCCATACAAAATAATGTAAAGAAATCTGTGTGTATGTTTCATACAGGTTCCACAAAGGAATTGATTGAGAGCTGCTGTGGAGCTGGACAGCAGTGGGCTATAGACAATGGGGAGTGCACAGAAATCCCTGTAAGTGGCATGGATGGTGATATTTGCAGGTACGTAAGGTAAAACGGAACATTTTTGGTTAACACAAAGAATAGCCCTCGAGAAGAAATGAAATGTCCTTTGTGGGATGTCCAGGAGACTGGGAACTGTCATTCATTGCCTAAATTATTGGTAGACTGGAAATATGTCATGACAAATTAGAAGCCAGGATTTCCCCCTCCACTGGCACCAAATCTAATCTAAACAAAAGCTTTTTAAGGTTTCTTTTTGTCTCCTACATGATCAGAGCACAGATTTTTGTTTCCCATTTTCGGCACATCTGTGGAGTTGCAGTTAAACAGGAGGGCAGAGCTTGGCTTCCCCTTGGCAAGTGCTGAATGCAGCGGTTGTCCATGTCATTAAGGGATGTGTTTATTGCCCACTGTGAATGGCCCCTGGTTCTGCTGGACCGGGGATTACATGCCTGATCCTGCTGCTGGTGTCAGCAGCACCTGGTGTGAGAGGGTGCCAGGCTCACTCTGCACAGCAGGAGAACAAGGATGCGTGCAGGGTAACATGGACCCAGTACTGCGCGAGCTGGAGTTCAACCCATTCCCTCCCCACCAGTCTGGAGCAGCCCTTGGGGAGGGATGAAGACAAACTTACTCCAGACTCACATTCTCGAAGAGTGATACTGTCATTTAGAGCATTGAAAAACTTTGGCATAGTGACTTCTATCAAATTTAGTATTGGTGCACCCTTCTGAAGTTAGTGGGAGATGAAAATCCTCCCCGCTGGGATCTGGCGTGCCATAACTGACATGTACCAGCTGTCTGTGAAGTAAAGGCAGATTAAAACATTCCAGCCTTGCCCTAAGTAGGTGCAAATCCAGTACATTAATGAGTTGCACCTGCACATCTGAGGCTGGTTTTAGATGAAAAAGCCAGATCCTAAATGTTTCAGTCCCTGTGAATCTACTGCGATTTAAAGGAATAAGAGATCAGAGGTTCAATTGTCTTACTTCTAAAATTTCAATTGTGTCCCTGTTTTAAAGATTTAAGCCTGCCTATAAATATTATATCCAAAGAAAAAAATTAATGTAAAAAAATATTCAATTCTGTGGCCTCAGAGCCTGGAAAGCAAGGCCAAAACTTGGTGTTGCCACTGGGGTATGTGCCAGTGAGCAGAGCTGGTGACCCTGCCCCTCTCCAGCCCCCGGTCTGTGCTGGAACCCTGCAAGTCCTGCAGCTCCCAGGAGTCTGCTCCAGCTCAACTCACTGCCTAAAGATTGTACAAAGTAGAATCACAGAATCCCAGACTGGTTTGGGTTGGAAGGACCTTAAAACTCATCCCATCCCACCCCTGCCATGGGCAGGGATACCTTCCCATATCCCAGGGTGTTCCAAGCCCTGTCCAGCCTGGCCTGGGACACTTCCAGGGATGGGAGTACATAGAAAGTAGACACTAATTTCAAAAATCAGTTCCTGTTCTGCCAGGATAATTTTGTGGACATATTTGGGTGTTACAAGTGACCATCACCATGATGAAAGATTTATTTTCTCAGTTCATGCAAATGAAGGAAGCCTCCCCTGTTCTGCTTTACATTGATTATATAGAGGTTGCAGCCTGAGGTGTCTGTTGTTTCCAAATGCTATTTTGGGGTGTTCAAGTGATAAAAACTTTATTGTTAAAGCTACTTCTTGATGTATCTTGATGTCTGGGCATTCAAGGACCAGCCTGGCCTGTCTCTGTGTAGTGACCAGCCACACTAAGTGCAGGATGGACACTGGGCTACAAGAGATCAGGTCCAGTAACTTGATGACTGAACTTAGAGCAAGTTATAGGAAATCTTTAGATAATCAATGGTCTGATATAAAAATACTCCCAGAGCTTGTACCACTGGCTGTGTCAGAAATAGGATGTTAGGCTAGACGAAATCTCATCTGGCCCAGTACAGTACTTTTTATCGTATCATTGGTGAGTTTTATCATAACAGAGCAGTGTTTATCTGGGTGGCATTTGCATGAGCTGCCCCAGCACAGGCCCTGCTCTTTGCTGACACAGTGTTCCAGTTGGAGACTCATCCCAGTTTAATGCATTGGTATGATTTCACTGGTTTTGAATCATTAACTCTTTCCCTGAAGCAGAAGTGTTCTGAATCTTCTTCAAAACTCATTTATCTGCTCTGCAAAGAGTAGGTTTGTGAAAGAGAATAAACCAAGAGAATGTGTTCGACACTGTTGGTTCCCAGTTCATTTTCTGGTGATAGAGGAGCTGAAACCAAGCTCTGTTGATAAATAAAAAATACTAAAATAAAGAATGGCCAGTGATACTCCAGCACTCCAGGAATTTTCCTGTCTAAATGTCCCATTTCAGAAGAACACGTCTATAGAGATTTCAGTGTTTAAATACAGAAAACGCTTTGCACATACAAAAAAGCATCTAAGAGCATTTTTTTCATTTTATTGAACAATAATAACTTTCAGTTGTTTGGGTTTTTTTTTTCAACTTCATACCCTGCTTCCCAGTTTCACCTCTCTTGTGCTATCCAGTGTAAAAGTATTAATATAAAGGTGACACTTGGCCATGGGGATTGGAAAAGCAGCCAGATGTCTGTCACTGCCTGGTTTCTGCTGGGATAAGAGACATCCTTTTCCACTTTTTTTCTGAATTGCCCAATCTACAGGTACCCTCTGCGCCTCCTTTTCTCCAGGCTGAGCTCCTTTCCCAGCTCCCTCAGCTGCTTCTGGGGCTCCAGCCCCTTCCCCGGCCATGCTCCAGCCCCTCAATGTCCTCCTTGTCCTGAGGGGCCCAGAGCTGACCCCAAGTTGAAGGTCCCTCAGCAGTGCCAGCGCGGGGGACGGGCGCTGCCCCGGCCCGGCTGCCAGGGCACGGCTGGGACAGCCCGGGTGCCGCGGGGGTATTTCCCCGGCGTGTCGGAGAGCGCGGCCGGCGGGATGTGTTACGGTGACGGCTTGGCCCTTGCAGGATTGCCCAGAAGCAGTGCTGCGTGTCCGCGGTGAGGGAGAACAGCTGCCTGGCCGGGATGATCGCTGCCAAGGAGGGGGACGCCTGCGGCCCCGAGGAGAGCGATCCCTGCGCGGGCTCGTCCTACAAGGTGAGCTCCTCTGGTGCTTCTGCAGGTGTGTCAGGGGTCCTCGCTGCCTGCCTTCAGCAGTAATTTGTCCGTGCATTCCCATCGGGAACAGAAAAGGTGAAGTTGCAGGAAAGTGGCAGGAAAATGGTACTGCTTGCTTTTAAGTTTGCAGCCCCTTTTAAAACTTCACAGTGATGTTGTTCTGAATTACTTCCATCTCCATTTTGTAGACCTAACGGCCTGTACTGCTTTTGCTTCCTCGCTTTGGAAGTAGCTGAAAAGTCCATTTTAGTTTTTATATCTATAGTGTAGAAGAATTTAGGAAATGATGGGTCAAAACTTCATTGAAGATATAATGTGAAACCCATTACTGGCAGTTTGTTTGGCTCCAGTGTTGAATTGTGGCCTCCTTTCCCAGTCCTACACAATGCTGGACAAGAGGAGCAAGCCTTTAGATGATGATGGAAGCCTTTTGTTCATAAATAAAGGCAAACCATTAACGGACAACACAAATCACAAATCATGAGCCACAGCCTCTGCTTAGATAAATGAGATTTCCTTTATGAGAATCAGTGGAGCCAAACCAATTTAAACAGTTTGAAGATTCAGCAGCTCGCTTGTCTTGTTTTCACCAGAACACTGCCTTTCGGAATTCATTCCCTCTGATCATAATTTACATAGCTATAGCTCAGCTTAAGTGCAGCTTCCGTCGGCTCAGCAGGAACCTGATTAGTTCTATCTGTTCTTGTATATCGGAGATTCTCGCAGATAATTGTTCACTGGAAGAGCAGAGAACGTGGACATCCACTGCAGACTGTGTAAGGTTTAATTAGCTATGCTGATTTGTCATCTTCAGAACTATTATTAATTTGGGTCTGAAGCCTATCATTAGAGTAAAAAGAGAATTTGTGCGTTTGGGAGAACACATTAATATGCCTGAAACGTGACAGAATTGTTATTCTTAGGTTTTTGCCAGGGGTCGTTTGCATGCCAGGCAGAGCCAGGCTGTGGAGTCAGTCTGATTACACATGCCATTCCTCAGGCAGAGGTGGGGAGGGAGAACTCCATCATTCCTGTCTGAGCTGAAACCGGTGACAAAATACTCCAGTGGAGTGGTTCCTCATACCAGTTCCAATGGGATTTTCCCTTTAAGATTAACCATGTGAGACAGTAAAATTACTGAACAGCTTTGCTCACCTATTTAGCTTGTTTAGCTCTTGAGTCATTGCAGCTACTGCTTGAAAAAAAATCAATAAATATTGAGACTGTTGAGACTTTGTGTTACTTTAGCATTACAGTATGTACTGCTGTAATACAAAATAATCCAACTTTGTCATGCTTTGTATTACAAGAAGGGTTTTCTAATTTTATTATGGTTAAGCATTGTTTCAGAGGTGATCTGGCAGAAGATGCTGACAGTCCTTAGTGGTGTTTCCCCTGATCGGTCTGCTCTTAGTAACTCCTGTAGCATAAATCAAACAAGTTTGACTGAAATGTGGAAAAATTCATTAACTGCCTCCCAAAACCAGCAAGGTATTTACACTGTCCTGCCAAAAGACAGGGTTTTACCTCCAGGTTACAAACATTTGTAGGTCTTCAGGCATTTTAGATGTGGGGTCCATCCTTCTGCTTCAAGGAAGTGAAGTGAAGGTGGCAAAGTGAAGTGAAGGTGGCAGTGGTGGTTTTTCAGATCCAGGAGTTCAGCCTGTGTTCAATCAACCCAATCTTAGGGTGCTTTAATTGTTATTTACTTATTTAATTGCTATTAACACAAAAAGCACGTGCTTAGGGGTTTTTCCTAGTGGATGGAGACACCACCATGGTAAATCCAATTATGCTGGATTCCAGCAAAGATAGTTTTGAGGGGAATGCAGAAAGCTGTGAACCATAGAATAGTTCTCAAGGTGTTTCTCAATTGCAAGGTAAAAATAGTCATCTTTGCTATTAAATCAGTTGTAGAATCCCTGAGAAGTTCAAAAAGCAGCAAACAGAAGGTCGAGGCATTCCAATTTTTGCATTTTAGAAGGAATTTTTCAACGAACAAGCTTTTCCACTGGAAAATGAGACAGTTTTGTTCACCTGGAAAATATGTGAGCCCAAAGATGTATGACTGATTTAATACTCTCTGTCATGCCTGCACATGGGATAAATTGTGAATCAAACTATGACAGAAGGAAGCCAGGGTCTTCAAGGCAAATGTTAAATATTTTACAGCACTTCAGTAAAAACATGTATTATCTTGAACTTTTCCTATTTTGCATATTGAAGGTGACAAAACAGAGCTAAAATTAAAAAATTGCAGAAAATAGAATTTTTTTTCCATGAAATTTTGAATTTGAGTGGTCTGCATTTGGGGAGGATGGAAAGAGGAATTTTCCCTTTTTGAGCACGATGACAATTCATTATTGCTAGATGTTTGTTTTTTTTAATACTTCTTTTGAAAAGATGATTTAGCCTATTTAGAGTGCAAAATAATTCATCCTATTGAAGACCCGTACTGTAAATTTTTCACAAATGTATTTAGGCACGTGAAGGCAGCTCCTCGTGGCTGTGCATATTTGCCAATGTGAGTAATGTCTGCTGTTTATGATGTTTTGGGATTTTTCAGATTAGGAGGCAGGGCCATAAAACTTGAGCTGCAGCCACCAGAACTGGCTGAACATGCAAGGCTGTGTGCTGAATGTGAAATGCTCATGAAAGCCCAGTGCTGTCCTTTAAAAAGGGACTTGGCAGAAGAGTTTCCGAGCATTGGACTGGCAGAGGATGCATTTCCCTGCTGAAGACAGGCTCTGGTTTAGTGGCAATGCCCACCCAGGATTTCTAATGATGAAAAGGGATCCCTCCCCATTTCCATACTCCTCCAGCCCTTCCAACACTGCCTCTCTTACTGCTCTGCCCAGGTCAGGGATCTCCCTCCTGGGAATGGGGAGCAGAGGCGGGTTTGCTGCTGCTCCGCCCTTGGACTTTCTGTTGGCACAGCTCCTGCTGCCGGCTCAACTCCTGCCCTTCATTTCCCGTGTCTGACACCTTTTCACAGAGTGGATATTTGAACAGACTGAAGTCGCCTCTCTGGTTTCAGAGGGGCTGTTCCAGTGTAACTGCAAACTCTTAGTGAGTGGATGACTGTCAAAGGAGTTGTAGAGGGAAAGAGACTCTGTGCTTTTTTGTCAGTGAAACAGACGTTATTTATAGGTAAAATGTATAAACAAAGAAATAAATAAATTAGGGGTGAGAGGATGCTTAAATTCAAATCCACAAAGGCATCTCCAGCTCAGGTGTGACCCCTGTTGCTCTGCAGCAGAGACTCTCAGCTCCTCAGTCTCCCTGCTTGGTGAGGTACCCACTGTGCATCCACAGTGGGGACTTTTTGAATTTGGTATAATTTATCTGGTGCCCTTTTGTGGCCTGACAGGGCAGCCGATTTGTCTG
Organism: Daphoenositta chrysoptera; assembly: GCA_013397915.1. NCBI lineage: Eukaryota > Metazoa > Chordata > Aves > Passeriformes > Daphoenositta > Daphoenositta chrysoptera. The sequence goes on along the minus strand of VZRO01001764.1, from coordinate 232,554 downwards.
TGACTGACTAAAGCACCAGACAGTTTTTGTCTGCCACCTGCAGCAGAGCAAGCTGCAAGCCGTGGGAGATCAGCGTGTCAGCGAAGCTGCTGTTTGCATGCTCTCAGGAAGGACGAGCAAGGCAAATAACTCATAACATACACCCTGGCCTTCCTCCAGCCACTGTCTAAGCAGGATGCTGTCCAGAACCACCAGGTAATTAAAGGTCCGAGCAGGTTTGCAGGGCAGTCGTGCAGAGAGGAGAGTTTATTGACACCTGACAGGGCTCAGATGCTGCTGACCCTCACGTCTGTGCAAGATCTTTCCAATTCCTGTTGCATTGCTTCAACCTGACCATGTTTTGAGCTGTAATGCAGAGGTACAGATCTGTGTTATTTTGTTTATAATTTTTGTTCATACTACACACATCAAGGCCTGTGAGCAAGAGCTGAGGGGAGCTGATGTGCAGCATCCCTCCTTCCTGATGTGTGGAGTTGCTGAAATCGCTGGCACAGCCAGGCTTGTTGTTTGTTGTGGCTGCAGTTGACCCCTTGGTGCAGAATGGCAAAAACAAGCACAAGTACAGCTTTGATATTTGCAACTTTCCAAACTCCAAATCTTTTTCCAGATGCTCCACTGCTTAGGAAAGTGCAGATTGGCTCCAGGTGTGTGTGGGCTCATCCCTGAAGCTGTGGTAAATCACAGAGCAGAATGGTTAAGGTGGGAAAAGACCCCTGAGATCATCAAGTGTAAATGTAAACCCAGCACCAGCACCCTGTTCATCACTAACCACGTCCTCAGGTGTCACATCCACACATTTCTTTAACCTTTCCAGGGATGGGGACTCCACCACTGCCCTGGCAGCTTGTTCAGTGCTTCCAAATGCTCGTTGCTGACAGTCCCCTTGTTTTGCAGCAATGCTGCGACTGCTGCAGCCTGGGCCTGCGGCTGAGGAGCGAGGGGAAAACCTGCGAGTCCAACATCAACCTGGGCTACCCCTGCAGCCACGTGATGCTGTCCTGCTGTGAAGGGGGGGATCACTTCATCCATCCAGAGATCAAGCGGCATCCCGAGCCTCTGCCAACAGTGACGCCCGAGAAGGGTGAGTGTCTGTCTGTACCCGGGAGACACTGCAGACAAGGGCTCTGTGTCACACGGGCATTCAGGGAGGTGCTGGAAGGAGCAGTGCAGCAGGAACACAGCTGCTTTCCTCTCAGATCAAGTACAGATTTCCTTGTTCCTAAAGCAGTTTGGAAAAAGCAAAGAACGTGTGGATGTTTCTGATCCTTAAATATGCCTTCTTTAGCAGTTTGGTTTCTGTTTGCTTTCCCTCCTGAGTCACACAGCCCAGAGCCCTGGGTAAGAAGCAAATGGAAGCTGCCTTTGGGCGGGAGCAATCCTGAAAGATTCTGCATAAAGCAAAGGATCAGTTTTGTCCAGTCAAGGTAATCCCATGGATTATGGTATCAGTGAAACATCCTGGGAACAGATTTCATGCTGTGCTGCTGAACATCGTGGCAGCTTTCTCACAGCAAACTCTGGAGAAGCCCCAGAGCTCTGCAAGTTTGTTTTCACTCTTTAAAGGGGTGAACATAGTGATGCTGACAGTATCAGCAGGCCTCTGCAGCTACAGAGGCCTGACATAGGGAATGTTGCAAATCTGGAGCTTGGACAGCCATGTTCCTCCCTCAGCCTGAGATCCCATTCCCTTCAGCATCACTCTGTATGCCCTTGTCACTCATGAGTCCATGGTAACCTCCTGTATATGCTGGGGTGCAGTTGTGGTCCATTCCCTTCTCATGAGCTAATTGTGTTTTCTGTCTCACCAACAAGTGAAAGGGTTAATTTCTATCCAGCTGAAACCTCACTGAGCAAGGAACTTTGCTTCTGTGTGTTCAAGAAAAGCTGACTGAGAATCTGCTTCACTTAAGAATTAATTGTACTGTCACAGAAAGTCTTGTCAGCCCTGGTCAGGAACGGAATCAGGTGGTGCTTTGGCTGGTGTTCAAGGGCAGTCGGAAGGACAGCCATGTCACTGCTCAGTGTCTCCCAGGCTGCTGGTAGTACTAATGTAGGAGCCAACAAATTGTGGTGTTGGAAAGAGTTTCCAAACTAGCTGGATAACTTTTTCTCCTCAAATTTGAAATTCAGTGTGGGGTCAGTTTCAGATGGGGTTTCAGCACAGCACCTTATTTCAAATGTTAGTGGGAATGGGGTTGGCAGTTGTGTGACAGGTGAGCTTGTGACCTCCCCGTGACTGTTTCTCAGTGGCTCTGTACAGTATCTGTCCCTCCAGCCTTGGAGAAGGAACAGCTGGACCTCCAGCACAGTTTTGTTATCTTCAGGATGGGTTCCTTTGTTCTTATCCTTGCAGTCACTGTTTTGGGCAGATCTGACTTGGCATTGGTGTGACCACACACCCTGTTCTGTCCAGTCCCAGTGCCACAACAGCTGTCAGAGACGTTGTGTTGTAGTTTCAGAGAGGGAGGATCACCACGAAGCCTTGTCCATCAGCAACGAGGCTGAGCTGTCGAATAACCTACCTGGAGATGACCTGGATGAGTGTCTGCTCTACGGCGGAGAGCTCTGCCAGCACCTGTGCATCAACACCGTGGGCTCCTACAAGTGCTCGTGTTTCCCAGAGTTCACCCTACAGGATGATGGCACCAGCTGCTCTCCAGGTGAGGTCTTTGTGCATCCTGCACTCTTCTGCCAGGCTTTCCTTTAGTTTCTCTGCAGTTTCGCTGAGCTTTTTTTATGGGTGTTGATGCATGGACATGTTCTGTAGATACTGTAAAATGTCAAGAAAAATTATAATTTAGGAAACTTAATTATGCCTTATTTTTGTGTTTGGTAGCATGAGATAAGAGTGCTGCTTCATATATTCAAATCAAGAGTGTTTGCACTTTTCAGAAGAGGATTTGTAAAGATTTTTGAAGAAATGCCTTTTCTTCTCAGAGTAATTTTGTATTTCAGTTAGGTTTTCTTTAGATAAACTTAGTTCAGGCAGACACCATTGCTTCCTGAACTTTGATTTTTATCTAAAATCATTAACATCCTTCAGTGATAACAAACTCTATCTAGTGTGGTGGAAGTCTGGAAAAGAAAGTCTATTGTGTTGTAATTGTTTTGATGTGTGGAGTTCTCCAATGGCAAGATTTCAAATCAGATAACACAGAAAGTTGAAACCTTGTATTAGTTACAAGTGCTTTCTGTTATTTAATGAGCAAACCCAGTGTTTCCAACCAATGACAGAATTCCTTAGGTTTCTGATGCTCTGCCCAAGCCAAACAATGAGTGTTCTGTATGCCATCCTTCTCAGTGTGGTGTTACAGCATTTACCTCAATAATGCATTCGACTCTTTCTGTGGCAGATGTCTGTCTGCCCTGTTTATATTGTAATTCGGGGAAAGGAACCTAATACAAAAGAGAAAAATAAAAGTTCTTATTTTAGCACTGCAAAATTTGGCCTGATCACTCAACTGGAGCGTATCTGTGGTTTTGCTTTGCTTTGCTTCTCCCAGCACTGCCTCGGCTGAAGTTCTGGGTGAAACACCTGAGTTACCAGGGTAGTCACGTTCCTGCAGATCTCCAAGACTGTGGGGCTCAGGGCTGTGCCCAGAGGGGTTTGCAGAGCTCACCTGGGGAGTGGGCTTGTGGCGAGGGCAGGGGACACACGTGGGACCTCAGAGGTGCTCGGCAGGGGCCAGTGCAGGTGCTGTCAGTGCTGTGCCAGGCTGAGGGAGGGTCGGGGAGGTGGTTGGGAACCTCAGTGGCTTTGCTTGGCTGAACCATGTGGGGCATAGGGGCCTTCCAGCTCTCCTTTTCCTCTGTGCTCATGCACATCTCAGGCATTCCTGGGGAAACCACTCAGGCTTTGCCACAAGGAGGTTTGTCTCTGTGCCACAGCCTGTTATGTGTCTGTGGTGACTTCATTTGTTTAAGGAAATCACTCTCCCCATACCGCAAACCTGCACTGCCATCGCCCTTAGTCGCTTGAGGTTGTCACTGTTTGGGGGCTCACACTTTGCTCCAGGTGACACTTGAACTCAGTGGGAACAGGACACATCCCTCTTAAGGGAGAATTTAACCTTATGGATTCAGGCTTCTGTTTTGGTGATACTGATAAACTGGGTTACTCTTGTTGGTATAACAGAGCTCCTTTTTTTTTCTGATACCTTTAACATTACTGTCTGTTGAAAATATTAGTGGCAGACAGCAGCTGTCATGGTTTCCACTTGGCTGTACAAAAGTCATTCCAAAGTATTCTTTCCTTTAAAGGTGAGTGTTTGTTGTTTGTCTGTGTTGAAATAGGTTGGACAGAATAAGGTCAAAGGCTTGTTTTGGGTTTGGGATTTTTTTTCCATCAAATACCAAATGAAAGACATCTGCTGTATTTAAAATACAGTAAATGTTTTAAAAATAAAATTAGTGCTTTCTGGTTTGTTCAGATATTGCCATACTTTACAGAAGTTATTGTCCGCCAGGCTCTCTGATCTGTATCCATGATGTTTGTTTCCTCCTCCAAACCGTGATGGAGTGGGGTGAATGGGATCTCCCCTTGCTGTGGGGTGTCTGGTGGGGTGATGCTGTCCCTGATCCTTCCTTGCCTTACAGATCCTGACAGAGCACAGGTGACCAGGCTGGAAGCTGAAGCCACCATCCCTCCAGTAGCTTCTCCCTCCCAGCCCATCCTCGTGGTGTCCTTGCAGGAAGAGCAGGACAAGTGCAAAGGTAGGTTGGAGGTGTCAGCTGCAGGGGCAGGCGAGTGAGGAATGTTCAGAGACAGAATAAAACTGCACTCATCACTTCACCAGTCTGATTTCAGTGCACAGCTTTAATTTGTTACTGCTGGCACAAGGCTGAGGAATTATCAGGGGAAACCCGAGGGAGAAATTTGAGGCTGCTCTCAGCCTTCAGGGTTGTTCCCCACCTGCTCCTCAGCGTGGGGTGGGCAGTGCAGCCGTGCAGGGTGATGTGAGCAGCACAGGTAGGAGTGGCCAGGTGTGTCTGTGTGCAGCAGGAGGGCTGGAAGCAGTGGTGGGGGCTGCCTGGACAGCTTGGTTACAGACTGATTCCCTGCTGAACTGGGATTGTGCCTGGCTGACCTGGCAGTTGTGTGAGTGCAGCTGATCTCTGCTGGGGTCCTGATGTATTCTGCAATTTTGTGTTGCGCAGATAACGGCCCCTGCAAGCACCTCTGCAACATCGTGGCAGGAGATGCTGTGTGCTCCTGCATGGCTGGGTACACGCTCATGGCTGATGGGGTTTCCTGTGAAGGTGAGTGCTTCGGGCTCCCCATGGTTAAGTGTTCGTGTACCTCACACCCCTGGGTGTTCCTCGTTTTCAGAACTGGATTGCAGTGTCAGCAGAGACCGCTTGGCAGGAGGAGTCACAGCTCTGCCTCACAGATTCCTCCTGAAGCACTGGGGGCTTTTACCTGGCCAGGTGGAGGCAAGCCTGGACTGGTGCCCTTCTTTAACACTGCAGGTTTTTTTTCAGCCCTTTTGCTTTCTCTTTCCACTCGGGTTCCTCCCCAGGGTGCACAGCTCTGGACATGCAGCGTTCTCACTGGGAACAGCAGCAGCGAGTGGGACTCGGGCACCTTTGCTGTCCTGGGGCACCCTCAGAGCACAGCTCTGCCCTGGCATCTGCTCTGTTTGGTTTTAGTTCTTCTTGCCTTGGAAACCTGAACTCAGGGGGGCTTCACAGCTGAGGCAGGATGTGCCATGGGAGCTGGGCCAGCTCCGGGTGTTGTACTTGACACTAGAGCTCTGGCCTGCAGTGATGAGCAGTGAATTCCAAAGCTGCATCATTCCAAAGAATTCCATCATGACTATTCACATGATATGAATTTTAAATGGACATTCTTGTGTAGTATCAAAGGATATGTTTGCCCAGGGAGGCTTTGGGGGTCAGAGGCAGTGCCCTGTGACATACCTTAATTATAAATCTCTAAGTATGGGAACAATAACAGTGAAATGCAAGCGGGAGCTTCCAATGCTCAGAATTGCTCACAAATGACCCACATCGCTCTTAATCTTAGATCTTATTGAATAACAAATCATTTTCATGAAATTCCAGAGAGTCTGTGAAGAAAATGGGATTTTAATATCACCAGATGAAATATTCACAGTGCACTGCTTACTCAAGTGTGGTGGAGGCTAATTTGATTAATTAATGTCAGAATCAAAAGGGGCATTTCAAGGCAATCATTTTCCTGCAGGAAATGAAAAAATTTGTATTTGTCAGTGGAAGCAGTGAGTTTAGACGTTAGCAAGGGACATTTATAATCTCTGTTGAAGTCAGGATCTGATGGTGAGGGTGGTGGTACACTGGAACAGGTTTCCTTCGAGGGGTGTGCACTGTCTCTGTGTGCCTGCCTGCCTGTTCTTAAGGATATTTCTTTCTGGAATGGCAAAAGCACAAGAGTGTGAGCAAGGACTAGCTGACCTCCAAGGGTTTATTCCAGCTTTGTTTTCAGTGTAACACTGCATGTATTACAGCAAGCTGCTGATGTGGAAGCACCAGCACACTTCATCTCGGCATCTCCGGTGTGAAAGAAATGTTGTTTCATTTCAGGAACTGTTCTAATGGAGTTCTGTTTTTCCCTTTTGGCTGCCACATGCTGCCGTAGATTTGGATGAGTGCCTCACAGGTGCTCAGGCTTGTTCCAGCGGACAGTTATGTGTGAACACTCTGGGATCATTCTCCTGTGTCAGCCACAGTGGGATGTGTGCAGAGGGCTTTATTCTCAACAGGCATAGGAAATGTGTTGGTAAGACGAGAGGCACACGCCACTCACCACAGCATCATAATCCTCCCTGCTCTGCAACACCTCCACACCATTTGTGCTCCAGGCTCTCTGGCCTTCTCTGCGTGTGACATTTCAGAGCGAGTCAGTAAAAACACGTGTGCGCCATTTGCTCAGCCCCTTCACCTCATGAGCTGTGTGCTGTCCGGCTTTTTCCCCAGCAATACATTCTCAGGGTGCAAATAGCTTTGTGCAAAGGCCCCGAGTCCGTAGGGGTGATGGCCACAGCAGCACTGGTGGCTGCAGACTGAGCTGAGGGAGCAGAGCAGCTGATCTCTCTGGACAGTTCAATACTGCCCAGTTCCAGACATCACCAAACAACAAAACTTCAAAAATACAGCTCAAGAATCCGCTTGAGTCTGGGCACTGGAAAAGATCCAGTCCAAAGGGAGGGCATTTTAAAATTCACATGAGACCTTTGTTGATTCTGGCACAAATTTCTTTGTGTAAAAGTCAAGGATGCATCATAATTCTGCTGGATCATCCCTGCTGTTTGAATTCATGTAAGAAACCGATCAATTTTTCAAGTGTATTTATGAGGATTTAATTTGCTTCCAGCAGCCTCAGCTTATGAAACAGTTTCTTTTTTGGGTACTTTTCTAGAGGCTGAGTTAGGAGGCAGCAACGGTGTTGCCTGGAAGAACGGAGCACCTGGAGACCTCCAGTCACCCATGGAAGCATCAGTGCCTGTGACTGTAATGTCCTGTGTAAATGCAGTGCCTTCTCCACCCCTGGCCTCCTCCCTACATTCATAACACAGTTTTTGTGACCACCACAGCTTTGGTTTTGTTCCTGTCTTTAAAGCTCTATGATCTCATCTGATTAATTAGCACCGTGAGGCATTTGGGCACGAGCAGCAAAACTTCTGCAGTGTCAGAATCCAGAGAAGAACTGTGATTTACCCCCTTTTGGGTGTTCCTTAAATTGTCAACTTTGGATTTTTATTTTATTATTATTATTATTAATATTTATTTTGAAATCAGAGGTACTGGTAAAAGTGGAAAACTAATGAAATTATTTCGTTTCAATGAAATGGCTGAGAGAACAACACCGGAAGGAAGGAAGCCTTTATGAGGCAATTCAGCCTGAGCTGAGACTGGTGCTGGAGCTGCCCAGGGGCTGCCCAGGGTGTGCCCAGAGCCTGCCGCAGGCACCACACTCCTGCATGGGAGCCTGGCAGCTCCAGGAGCTGCCCCTCCTTGAGCTCTGCTCCTGACTCTCGCCACTGAATCCCCTGATGTTTCCCCTGGGCTGTGCAGGAAGGATGGATCTGTCCTCTTTCACCTCTCCCAGGAGTGTGCTGGAACTGAACCAGTGTCTGTGTGCCTGTAGCTTTGGCAGGAGCTGCTGTGTCAGGTGCCAAAAGCTTCCTCTGATTCACGTTCTCCCTCTGCCCCTTGACATTAGAACAGTTTTATTACGGCTGATACAAGATAAACCTCAGGCACTGCTCATGAAAGCAAACACACAAGTCTCATTGGTGAATGAGAATGCCACTTCTCCCTCACTAAATACCAAACCTCTGCATTCCTCTAATGCCGGGCAGTTTTTACAGGAATCCTTTAAAATAATCTAGAAAATGTTGAAAATTCTCTTCTCTTTTTTTGTGTGCTCCCTCCTCCCATCCAGCTCTGCTCTGTGTGTGGTGCCAGGAGAACATTTGCCATGTTTAACATTTTTTCCTACTTTTGTAGTCCAAGGGGAAAGCCACAGGCATACTGTGGTTTGTGTTTTGCTCACTGCCTCCTTCTCCTGAGGTATCCTTTTCCAGCCTAACTGCTTCTGTGCTCCACCTTGAGCTGTCTCAAACAACGGGAGAAAACCTTCAGTAATTTGTTTGCAAATTCTTGTTGGTTCAATGATATTACTCTTTGCATATTTTAGGGACAGGAGGAACAATCTTTGCCACAGCACCAAAGCAGCCGATAATCTTTGATCTGTGGACTTTCCTTTAGTCAGACGTGGAGGATTATAATTCCAGGTGCATTCAGGAGTAGATACCCAGCATTCCCAAAAGCCAGCCATGCACAGAGAGGAGCCAGCAGCTGTTCAAACTGCTCTCACACAGCACCGCTGTGTCTCTTGGAGCAGATACTGGAATGCCTTCAGGCTGAAAGCTCCATGTTCTCCAGAGATAAGAGCCAGGCTGGGTGGTGTTAATGGGGTTTGCTTTTCTGGTGACTTTCAGGCAAAGTCATTCCCACCACCCACTGCTCTGCTCCCGTCTTTGCTACTCCCACCTCAATTTCCCTCCTGACAGGGAGCAGTAGGTGGTCACTTTATTCCTGAACCTGTGTGTGAGCGCAGGGTGGGTGGTTGCAAAATAACAGAGTGCCTCCATTGCACAGATGTGTCCCATAAAACAAACAGAGCTGAGGCGATTTGAAAAGAAAAAAATCATGAGAAACTGCAGATTCAAGACAAAAGAAGTCTACATTTCGCTTTTTCATAGAAGGTGAATCAGAATGAGTTTTTGATGTCAAAGTGCTTATTGAAATAAATAGCACTAGGTAACTGTTGATATTCCTCTGTAAAAATGCCAGCTCTTGGGTGCAGCAGATGTGCTCAGGGATCGTGTGTGTGTTGCTGTTTGCAGCAACAGTTCTGGGGAGAAAAAAGAGCTATTGCATGATTACATTTCATTCTGGGCTTTGCTGACATAAAGTGAGGAATGTTGCTGCCACACACACAGACTGAGCAGATTCCTCAAGAATTAACTCGGTGACTTGTTTTCAGTATAGCACTGAATTATTTTTCCTCTTATTCCCGTTTTTTTAAGTAAATATCATCTTACCCTACCTCACAGCCTTAATTGGGTTGGATGAATGCTATGGCTGGTCCAGTGTTGGAATGAACTGTGTTTCAGACTGAAAACGTAACTCCTGTTATTCCTAGTGCTCTGTCAAGCGTCTTACTGACCTGTTGAGTTGGCTTCCAGAGCTGGAGGGAGACAGGTTGTGGGCACTCTGGATTTTGCAGTGCATTTAGGAATTTGTTTAGAAAAATGAACAGGAAAGGGCATGTTTGCATAATGAACTTAGCAGGAGACTCTGCTGGGCTGGCAGCTGGCCTGATGGCATGCACAGAGGCTCATGCCCTGACACTGGGCAGGCAGAGCAGGGCTTTGCATGGCCATGGCTCAGGGTTTCAGCCTTGCAGCTCAGCCCAGCTCACAATCGGGATTTAGCGCTTGTCAGTGTCTCATGCGCACAAAACTTCCACTGAAAGCAAGAATTCTGCATTGTAATCTGCCAGTTTTCATAATTTTAATTTCCTCAAATGTGTTCCAGCCAGATCTGCATATTTTTTCAAGTACTCAGAGTTTTGAAAATTGAATCAAAAATATAGACAAAACATGAAATTATATTAGATTTGTTTTTCTCCGTGAAATCACAACCTTTTTTTTTTGCCTGTTACTTAATATTCCACCTGCTAATCATGTGGAATGCCTCCTACCCTCTTTGGTTCGTATTTCAGACAAACAAACTTTCTCTTTTGACATGGTGCTGGGCTGACTCAAGCTCATGAGCTGCAGTGTGATGCAGTTTGTTTATATGAGAGGCCTTTTTGTGATTTGCAAGAATAGATAGTCTCAAACCTGTGGTGCAGCCAGCAGGAAGTCTTGCACTGGTTTGGGTGCTGTTAAGTGGCCATCCATTGCTGGTTTTCTCTAAAATAAAATTTAAAGAAAATCAAATTATTAAAGAATTAAGTCCAAGTAGGTGAGAGGGATCTACCACAGCGCCTTGTATTCATCTCCCAGCATGTGAGGGGGTTTTGCTACCCCCACAGGATCACTTGTGAAAATACTCCTCACTCTAATGAATAGAAATGGGGAAACTGCACTAGGGACAGAAAAAGCATTAGGGGACATAACCCTGTAGGAATTTTGGGGCAGGCAAGGACCTGCCCCTCAGTGGAGCAGCTCCGACTTTGTGTGGGACAGGTAGAAAGAGATTGGGGTGATGGCCAGGACCTTGCTGGGGATTAACCAGCTGCTTTGGAAAGCAAGGCCACAGCATGTGGGGAGTAGCAATGGCAAACAGAAGGAAAACAAAAGGAATAATAGAATATAATAATATAAAATAAGTGAGAAGTGAAATGGAACCAAGCTCATACAGGTCTTCCAAAACTCAGTGCACATCACCAATTATCCGAGTCCACCAGGAACTGAAGTTTTTTGGTGCTCCACTTCTTTTCTAGAAAACCAGCTGACACATTTTTTAAGACAAAAATCTTTTCAAATGGCTTTCCCTGTTTTTGTGCTCCATGGGGAAGTAATATATCTGATGTACTTATCTGAGAATGAGGTTCTACAGCCAAACTGAAAATCTGATTCAAACAATACTTGCTTTATTGTGCAGTATGAAAACAGCTCCATGCTCAGAGCAGCTAGAGGACTGGTAATGGTTCTGGTCACATTTGGCTTTCGTTAGCTCTAGCAATTCTTAGCTTTATATAGAACTGGGAATGTGTGAGGCTTTGTGGAGGTTGGCAAGAAAGTTTCTCTTCCCAGTCTCTGCCCCTTTTTGTTGCTTTTAAGTATTTGCTCATCATGCTGTTCCAGCTTTCATTATTATCATAAGCAAAACCTGAATTTAAGATGATTTCATCCAAGCCTATCAAAACGTATCATTTAAAGGTGTTTCATATTCCTTCCCTAATTGTCCCACACTCTGCAGTCTTGTGTTCAAGTGATTTTTTTAAAAGAACTTTTCCACTACTCCACCTGCTGAAATCAAATCTCTTTAAAGCTCTAAATACAAATTTACAAACTTGATTGAGCCATCAGGGTTCCTCTCTCCATGAGGTCCCACATACCCAGTCCCAGTGATGCACTCCTTAGGCAATAGGTACGAGCATGATCCAGCCCAGCAGGGCAGCCTCAGCTCCCTTCCCTGGAGCAGGGCCATCCCAGCAGCCCCTGTCTGCTGGCCTGAGGCAGCAGGACTGGTCAGTGGCCTGGGTTGTGGAAATCTGGTGAGAAGCAATGAGCATTCATCACTTTCTCGTTCACTTGTCCAGGAGCTCCCATCCCTTCACCACCGGCTGGTCATCAATGCTCTGCCCACCCTGCCTTGACTCAGTTCTGTCCATCCCTGTGCCCAGTGCCTGCACCATCCCCATGGCATTTGGGAAGAGGGGAGGAGAAGGAAATCCCCCTGTGGTTTGTTTCTCTTCAGTTACTCTGTGCTAACCAAAGACCCTGGGATAAAACCATCTTCCATCAGAGCACTGTAACAAAGCCTGTACTGACTGTCTTTCACTTGAGCTTTCCACTCCTTCCAAAAGAGCAGGAGGAGGGAGATGCCCTGGTACCCTGTGGCACTGATTTGTTCCCTCTCTCTCACAGACATCAACGAGTGTGTGACAGAGAGGCACACCTGCCAGAGGAGAGAGCACTGTGTCAACACCATGGGGTCGTTCCGCTGCCTGCAGGAGCTGAGCTGCCAGCCCGGCCACGAGCTGAAGGATGGCGAGTGTGTGGGTAAGAACAGTGTTCTCCAGCCCTTACACCAAGGGAAGGGAAGAGAAGGGATTGCAAAGCATTTTGGTGTTGCTGTTCTGTGGTATCAGCGCTGTAGCTAAAAAAGGGTTGCTTATCATGGAAGCATTGGGCTTTGCAGGCTCCTTCTGCACGTTCACTTACTTGAAGTGGTTTCCAGTGATAACTATAAATTATTAGAAAATGGATGGAACCTTCTGAATTAGGATTTGCCCTGTTTTTAAGGCATTAGAGAGATATTCCCCTGATGGAGGAATCCCCCTTAGCTCCTCTGCCTGGCTCAGCTGATGCTGTTTGCTGGCGATTCCAGCAAAAATTCCCAGCCTGAATGGATCACAGGGCTGACATCCTTGTCCTTCCTGTGGTCAGGATCTCTGTCTGCATTTATTTACGTTTTACATTTACATTTAACCATTTGGAATGGCCATGGGGTTAAGAAGCTATTCTTCATCCCTCCTGGTCTCTGTAGGTGTCAGACAGAGAAGGGAACATCAGTGCTCTGCAGCCACGGGAGTGTGCAAGGGACACACATGCCCTGCCTTCAGGACAAAACCCACTGTTATTTACACCTGCAGTTTTTACAGTGTCCTGACAGCTGGAGTAAGAGATGCCTTAGGAAAGAGCTTAGCTTTTGACATAGAACATAAGGTTATAAAATAGAAAGTATCAGAAATCTCCCTTTATAAACAGCGGCCGTAAGTAAACTTGGTTTACTTGAAGAGGCTGTTTTGTGAATGTCTTGTTCTGTTGTCATTTTCTAGAACATTTCTAACATTTATTACAAATCTAATTTACTTTCTAGTCTTAAAGTTAGATTATAGAGGATTATAAAATTTACAAATTGTTTTAAAGTAGCCCATAAATGAATGACCTATAAGAAATTTCACAGCTACTCTATGTAAAATTGCCTGCAGATAACTGTTGAATTTGCAGAGGTTTATGAGATACTCAGTCCCACGTTTTTCTTTTTCTCAGTCTCTAACTGTGGTAGGCAGACTTACTAATACAGTACCTTGTGGTGATGTTCCCTTGTGACCTTAACATTTAACTAAGCTGTTGGAGTAGGAAGAGAAATCCAGCAGTTCTTCCCTTGGCTGCCTGGAGACCTGGGGACTCCTCCATCCTGGACTTCCCTCTGTCTGTCCTTATCTTCTACTAAAGTTATTTCTTGGGAACCAGCACATGTTAAAGCAGCATTTGAAAATATTCCCACAAACTGAATTTCTGATGCATTTGTAGCTGAGTCTGCTCCAAGGTGGGGTTACTTCAGATGGAAAACAGCAGCAATACCACTACACCAGCTACTACAGAGGAGTTGGCTGGAAAATTATAAGTTTGAAACTTGTAGGAAGTGTGTTCAGTGTGTCTAGAAAGCAAGCACTGAGTTGGTGAGCAGAATTTGAGAAATAATCTCATGTATGTAGTAAAAAATGAGAAAGCTGTGTTGGGCTCTGGCTGCAGAGTAAGACAAAAAAAGCAGAATTCATTACTAATATTATTGCCTCATTCAGATTTTTTCAGCATGGTTTTCAGAGTTGTATAAGTGGGGTTTGTGTGTACATAAGTGTATATATATATGTGTGTGTATGTATATACACACACATGCCTGCATGTCTGTATGCACACAATGAAATCCCAGCCCTGTTCAAATTAGCTGCCCTATCAGCATCAAACTCAGAGGAGGGAGGCTTTTACAGACCTGAATTCCTGAGGTATATGAGGAATAAGAGACCATTTTGCTTATGAAAGTCTGTGGTACATAGTTTATTATGAGCATCTTATTCCTAGTTGTAATGTGGATCTTTAAGATTTTAAAACTGCAGATATTTTGGTATTTGTGGGTTGAAAGAGATCCTGTGAACGAGGCAGTAGGGACCTGAATCAAATTTGCTGCAGGACCTGACAAGTTCTGAAGTGAATGTCCAAGAGCAAACACACTTAGCTGAGATTTCCCATTGGTAATCTGTGTCTGTTTAAATAATGCCTCCTAATTTCATTTCTGACAGTTAGCTGGCCCTGAAGGCTGCTGGAAGTTAGAGCTGAACTAATGCCTGTTTGGTGTTTCGATGTGATTCACAGATATTGACGAATGCGAGAGAGGAACTCACAGCTGCAAAGTGAACTTTGTGTGTCAGAACACAGAGGGGTCGTTCTATTGCGAGTCAAAGCAGCGCTGCATGGATGGGTTCCTGCAAGACCCCGAGGGAAACTGTGTTGGTAAGTGTGGGCAGCACGTGTCTGTGCCCTGTGCTGCAGCACTGCCAGCTCCTGGGCCTTGCAGGAGCTGTGGATGGACCCCTTGGCTGTGGAGTTTTCCTCAAACCCTGCAGTGAATTAATACCAGCAGTGCTGTCCATTTAGAGATGTGAATACTTGCATGTTGAATTTGAAAGTATTCCCACAGCAGACCTTCATCAGCCTTATCTTGGTAGCACAAGAAATTGAAGTGAAGAAAAAGAAGTGACAGTTGGGAAACAACAGACCAGAAGGGTTAAACAGCATCTCTCACTGCCCTGTTTGTTTTCTTCACCAGATATCAATGAATGCACGTCTCTTACTGAGCCCTGTAAGCCAGGATTCAACTGCATCAACACTGTGGGGTCCTACACGTGCCAGAGGAACATGCTGAGCTGCAGCAGAGGGTACCACTCCAACGAGGAGGGCACACGCTGCATTGGTGAGGCCAGGCTCGGGGCTGGGCGGGGGCTGTCTCAGGGGAAAAAGTCTATTTCACTTCTAAAGAGATGTTTGGAGTTACCTCCAGATTCCTGAATGTGTTTGGGGAACGGGAATTTGCTGTCCCTGCAGCTCTGGAGTTTGTTTGTGCTGCAGGATACTGCACTGATGTCTGATCACTCCATGGGGTTCCTCTTGGTACACTCAGCACCTGGTTTTGACTGCACATAGGATTCACTGGCTTCCATTCTGGAGAGAATGTGTTTTAGTTACTTCGTAAACTCATGCTCTCAGTCAAGACCACGATCCCTTGGTGGTTTTTGTAGCACCTCCCTGAAGTGAAGTGATCTGCAGCAGACTAGAAGTGCTGGGTTTGGCGGCTCACAGGAGTCGCACCAGGAGGATGTTCTTCGTAGGGATGTTCTGTGCCTGGTGTTCCCCAGTACATCCACTTGTCAGGGTGTTTAGGATGAATTCTCACTTTGTGAAAAGAATTCTGAGGAGAATGAGTATATGAAATATTCATATTGGCTGGCATGCAGCTTGATCCTGATTTGTATTTGTTCCAGTGTATTTAGGGAGTTACTGACTCAGAATAGCAGATTTCAGTGCTCGTTAGCATTTGTTCGTAAATGAGCACATGAGGCACCAAGGACTGGGAAGCTCAGTCCTTGGTGCCCAAGGCAAGGCTGTCTGTGTGTTCTCCAATTCCCCGTGTTCTGAGTCACATGAGGTAGGAAATCCTAAAATGACAGCGAGGGAAACAAATAAAGAAATGACAAAGCAGCAGTTCGCTTAGTGGGGATACCCCAGTGATTTTTACTTACCTTCCCTTGGAGTAAAGGAAGGATGACAGATGAACAAAATGTGCTTTGTAGTGCTGCAGGTGGGTGGGAACCAGGTTAATTTGGTCATGGTTAGTAATTTGTAGTGCGAACCAGTGGTACAGCTGGACCCCATTTCCATGGATATTTCTGCATTCGCCTTTTTGCTCTTCATTATTCTCTACCTCCCCTCATGGTTTTATTCCCAGGACTATCCAGACCATGCTTGGCCAGCAGAAAGGTGGAGCATATTTGGAAGTAGCAGATTTGGAAGGAACAGTTCATGTGTGCAACTGAGGAAATTGAGAAAGCTTCCAAATACTGTGTTTTATAAGTTCAGGGCAAAGTAGTGCAGTGTTCTTTGCTGTGCTGTTAGAGTCTGAGATATTTCAGTTCTTACAAAGGGGAGCTCCACAAGTCCTGTCTGTCTCAGTTGATGTGCAGACACAGTTCTTCAGCTGCTTTTGGTCAGTCTGTTCTCAGCCAACAGGGCTGGATATGGTTGCACCACCTGAAGTGTGGTGACGCTGAGATTGTTTTTAGGGTGACCACCATGCCGATGTCTCCCTGAATTCCATTTTCCCCAGAAGGCATCAGTCAGCCCTTGGCAGCACAGACGTCCTGGCTGCAGTGCCAGCAGCCTTTGCTCTGCATGCCCTGCTAACGAGGGCAGGCTGCCCAGGACAGTGCTGGACGTGGTCAAAAAACATGTGGATGTGGCACCTGGGGACATGGCTTGGTGGTGAACGTGGTGGTGCTGGATCAACAGTTGGACTTGGTGATCCTGGAGGCCTTTTCCAGCCTTAATGATTCGGTAATGGCTGGGGCAAATCATATTCCTAAATCTCAAACTGATGGTACAGAAAGAATCCAGCTTTTCTCCCCAGTTGTTCCTGAAAAAGAGTGACTGTGTGCAGATCCATGGCAGAGGAGGAAATTGCCATTAATCCTCCAGCATCTCTGCCTCTAAAGCACAGTGAGATCACACAATGCAGTGTGATTCCTGGTGGCCCTCTGCCTCTGCCTCACACGCCTGACAAGGCTGTTCAGGAGCAGGCATAAGGAGGCTTCTCTGGCTCGATTTTGGGAAAACATAATCGATGTTAATTGGTGATGCCTCTGTCTTTGCTGTGTGCACTCTGTTCCTGTTGCTGGTCGGTATTGTTTGGTATTTTTGAATGGCTTTTTTTAAGTAGGCAGAGAGCACAGAGAAGAAAGAAGAAAAGCATATGGTCCTAATTTCCTCTCTCTGTGATAAAGACTGGTTTCTTTGAGGCATGACAATAGCTAATTAGATTCCTGAATCAGATTTATTCACAGTAGTAAAAACATCATCTGCACGTGTTTCTTCAGCAGAATGACACTTGTAGGGTCATCTCCTCTGTTTAGAGGATTCATCTGTCTTTAAAATATTCAGATTTTCTGATTTAGCAAGTGAGTTATTAAAAACTGCCTCTTAGATTTAGCTGAAAACTGCTGTAAGTGTGAAATACGGCACACTTCTGATGGTGTAATGCCCTAGAACTAATTAAAGTGTGAATGCAGTGGAATATAGAACTTTGGACAAACTAACCAAATGGTTGCACACATGGATTCGTTACAAAATAAAGCTGCTACTTTACAAATTGTTATCTGCATCAGAGACCTCCTCGTTTTGGTGCTACCTCTGATTCAAAGAAAATGAGGACTCAGTGTTCCAGCAGAAATCTCAGCCCCTGTCAGGAATGCCCTGCGTGGTGAGGGGCATTCCCTGCCATCCCTGACCCTGGTGCTGGAAGGGACTGTGCAGGTGCAGCCTCTCCAGGGCTGTTGTTTGATGGAGAACTGCCCAGCAGCCCTTTGAAATGAATTAGTGGTCAAATTTATGAGGTCAAATAGGGCAGCATGGAGAACTTCCAGCCTTAGAGATCCATCCTAATGATTATTACATGAACAGGGATTTGGGTTGTAAAAGTAGTTGAAGATGTGAACAATAGGAAAAAAGGAGGATCTGTTGGCTTAGGAAGTGGCAGAGCTTGAAATACTTGAAGAAATACACAATTGTGAGGGTTAATCAGACTTTCTGATGCTTCTTGTCACAGATGGCAAGAAGGATTTGGTAGATACTGATGAGCTATTTATTCATGTTGCAAGTCTTGTAAATCAGCCTGTATTGAAAAGTCTCGTCTTCCTCTGAGGATGTTTAAATGAGGTTGGAAATTATGTGCATGAATGGAGAAGCAAACTAATTTGTTGGTATTGGATTTTGGATGAGGGACCATGGGGAATATCAAAATGGGAGCTGATTGAGAAAAGAAAAAGATCAACACTGAGAAAGAGCAAAAGGTAGACGGCAGGAGCAAGACTGAGAGGGCAAGTGGAGATGAAAATAGCAGTTGCTTTCATTGAAGGTTTCTGGCTGGTTCTTGTTTTGCTTTAAATGGCTTGGTGTGACTCATGGAATGGCAGAACATCAGACTGGGGGGGTTCAAAGTGTGTTTACACTGAAATGCAGAATACACTGGGAGAGCCCGTTGCAGGTCCAGTTACCATTTTCCCTTTGAAGGTGATACTCTGCTTTTCCCAAGTTTGACTTAAAGAACCAGACACCTGCCTCTGAGGAGAGCACGGTGGGAGAAGCTGGTGGGATTTCTTCTGTCCAGTTTCTAACCCTGCTATTCAAAGGACTTTTTTGTTTATCTTTACAAACATTGGCTTTAAGCAAACTGTAGTTAATCAGCGTGCCCTGTCTGGCCCTGCAGATGTGGATGAGTGTCAGACGGGGGTGCACCGGTGTGGAGAGGGGCAGCTGTGCCACAACCTGCCCGGGGGCTATCGCTGCGACTGCAAGATGGGCTATCAGTACGACGCCTTCAGCCGCAGCTGCATCGGTATGTGGGGCACAGGAGGAGCTGAGAGCTGGGACTGATGGAGCCTTGGGCCCCTGGGCAGTGTTCAGCACCATTGCAGTGCTGAGTTCTCCGATGCAGTGCCTCAGAAGAGGATGGGATCATCTCCAGAACTGGGGCTGTGCAGCACATTCAGAGCTCCGTCACTCCCAGCTGGGGTTTCGGACCAGGTGTCCATGGTTTGGTTTAACTGCAGGTTATCCCTTAAAGCCATCTGCAGAGTACTTCCCTGTGGGTGATGCTTCTGCTGCCGTGGGAATTTGTCTGGCTGAAGGTTTCACCACTTTGCTCCCATGAGCCTGACACAGCACTTTGTCTTTTGTCCCTCCCGTGCACCAAGTAGAGCACAGAGCCAGACAGCGTCAAATCTGAGATTGCAGAATTTCACACTCTGCAAGTCAATCTCTGACACTTCAGAAAATATCCTCCTGCACCTTGTTTGCTCGTGTCCCTCAGGTGATTGTGTGTTTGCTTGTTGTGCTGGCAGACATAAACGAGTGCTGGAATTACCCTGGGCGCCTGTGCCAGCACACGTGTGAGAACACCCCTGGCTCCTACCACTGCACCTGCTCCTCCGGCTTCCGCCTCTCCTACGATGGCAAGCACTGTGAAGGTACCAGGCTGCTTTTCCATGAAGGGGAAATTGCAGTGGGAATTAGGGCAGTTCAGAGCAGGAGTTGAGGTGAAGTATAAATACAGTAAACTTTGTGTGCTCAAATTTGCAGACATTCAGTCAAACACTGGAATTGTCAGATGAGTGTCAACAAGTTTTTCCTTCTTTCTTCTTTTCCCCATGTACTTTTTGCTTTCCTTTCAGATGACAGAAAACAGAACAGAACAAAGTTAGAACAGGAAACCCTTAATTCAGATTTTGATATTTTGATAAAGATGAAACTTGGTAGTGACAAAACTTACAAAGAATTATTTTGAATTGAGTGGAAACTTTTTGAGTTCTCCAGGATTTTTGTATGGCAACAATTACATGTTTTAGTGAACTGAAACCTATAAAGTCTGAAAGAAATGTCCGCATGTGTGTGTGTTTCCATTGGCATATGGAGAAATGAAATTCAGGTGCAACAGACATCCTCAGGCTTCTTGGCATTCTGCCTAGGGAGCAGACAAAATAGGGACAAGTTAGTCCTTCCTTGGTCACTCTGACTTGGAAGGTAAAGGTTTTCAGGGGCAGGAAGAGGTGGCAGGCACTGTTCTGAAGCACTGTGTCCATCTCTGTGGGTTTGTTTTTGGATGCAGATGTGAATGAATGTGATAACAGTCCCTGCAGCCAGGAGTGCGCCAACGTTTATGGTTCCTACCAGTGTTACTGCAGGCAAGGCTTCCAGCTGGCAGAAGATGGGCATTCCTGTAAAGGTAAGGTGATGCCCCACCAGGTTAAGGTGGGTGTATTTATTCTCTGTAGCAGGAAGAGCTCTCTGACCCTCAGCAGCACCTGATGCTGCAGCATGGTTGTGAGTTCAGCTGCCACAGAGGCTGCAAAAGGTAACTCCAGCTGCTGGACAGTGCAGTTCAGTGGATGGAGCACACCTTTGTGACTGCACAGCTGGGGAGGTGGTTGTAATGGTTTCATGGGGCCAGAGCTTATGGCTGAAAAAATCAGGTTGGAAGATATTCCTGTATTGCATCAGTGAACGCTGCTGAGTGAAGGGTTGCTCTGACTGCTGCTCGTGGTGAATGAGGAGCAGAGTGATCAGAACAGAGAAAGGAGGGGCTTTACCTCGTTAGCTGAAGTTACCAGCACTGACACACTGGATAGTCTCTGTTTAAGGAATGGTGAGGAAGCCAACTCCCTTCCTAGCACAGGGAAGCCCAGCAAGAAATCCTAGAAAAATTCTTTGCTAAAAGGGTGGTGAGGCCCTGGCACAGGTCACCCAGAGAGATTCCACATCCCTGGAGTGTCCAAGGCCAGGTTCAGCTTGGTCTAGTGGAAGGTGTCCCTGCCCATGGCAGGGGATGGAATGAGCTTTAAGCTCCCTTCCAACCTAAACCAATCTGTGATTCTATGATTTTCTCAATTCCAGAGGCACCAGAGAGAGAGTGTCTCAAACTCAGACATGCCCTGCCCTCATTATTCCTTTCCATGAGTCTGTACTACTTGCAGCCAGTATTTCTGGAAGCAGTCTTGTGCTCAGCATTTCAGACAGCAGCAGAGCAGTGTCAAACCTCCATGGCTGCATTCACATTTAGCAATATATTACAAATGTGTCAGGTGAGAATTTCCTGGTGCCCTGCAGCCTCCCTCTGCAGACCCGTGCCGTGTTTTGTTTGCTGGGGTGTGACCGTGTTGTCTCCGCAGACATCGACGAGTGCACGCAGAGCGCTGGCATCCTCTGCACCTTCCGCTGCGTCAACGTCCCCGGCAGCTACCAGTGCGCCTGTCCCGAGCACGGCTACACCATGGCAGCCAACGGCAGGACCTGCAGAGGTAACAGCAGCTCGGGGACCGTCGGGGTTATGTCACTGAGACCCTTGGAATGAGCTCAGCCATTGCAGTTGCTCAGTCAAGTCTCCGTGTTTTACATTAGTCACTGTTCGAAAGTCGGTTTTTGACAAAGTTGCCAAATACTGGTATCTGCAAAGTCAGTTTTCTCCTGTGCTAAAAGGAAGTGCTGTGGCAACTCAGCTGTCAGTGTGAGCCAATTGCTTAAATGAATTCCCAAGGAGCCCACTCCATCCTTAAGACTGAGGCACTTGATTGCTCACATGAGTTGTGTGTGCACCTTGGCACAGCACTAAATGATCGGAGGTTTTAGAGGTGCCAGATGTAGAAATCTGTGGGTTCTTTATGAGTTACAGTTTTCTGGCCCAGAAAACTGGGAGATTAAGTGTTGGAGCTGTAATTGGAACTTGGCCATCCAGCGGTGTCATCTAAACTTAATCCTGCTGGCATTAATAAATGTTAGTGAAATGACAGGTACCCTCCCCTCACACGCCCCTTTTCTTCAGAATCATGGAGATGTCTGCTGGGAGTCTGGTGGTTTTCATCTGGTCTGCAGCTGTGTGGTTGTGAGCTGAGCCCCCCATTTCCAAAGGATGCACTACCAGTGTAACCATGGAGGAGCTGATTACCTTTAGTACTCTGCACATTCCTGCAGTCCTTACACCAGCTGCCAGGCATTTCCTGCCCTTGCTCTTTCAGGAACGCTTCATGTAACTTTGGTTATGTATCTCCTGTGCTTGAATTCTGAGTGGCAATGGCAGTGAATTTGCACTGTGTAAACTATGAACAGCATGAGCGTACTTAATCCTGACTGTGGAGCAGTGAAGCAGATTAAATGACAATTAAAATACCTTTAAAACATTTTAAAATATTTTAAAATGTGTTTTTAAGTATGATTGCAGTAATATCCACATGCACCTAAATTCTTACCTAAAATTCACCTTTAGGAAACTGCAGCTGTAACTCTTCTCTGGCTTTGTTTGGTATTTTCCTGCTAACTTTGAGCTCTGGCATGTTAGTTCCACTTCTGCCAGCAGTGAGATTTGGGCTGAGAATGTATTCCAGGGTTAAGGCTGCGAGTCACAGTGTCAGTCAGCCAGCACAGCTCTCCCAGGCCAAGCCGGAGGCACCCAGCAATGCTGGAGGTGGAGGACAAGGACACCACCCAGAGCAGTGGGTTGCACTGGTGGTGTTTGTGTGGTGTGGAGTCCCCCTGCATGACCCTCCCCTGTGTGTGGGGGGTTCCCAGTGCACAGAGAAGCCCAATCAGTAACCCTTGGAAAAGCTTCTCCAGGTGCCTCTGGCACCTGGCATGAGCACACAGAGGGTGAGGTGCAGAACTCAGCGTGTGTGGCAGCTCCTGAGCGGGAGTTTAGTCAGGCACTGGAGCCCCCTGGATACATCCCCTCGTGTGGAGCTCTGCAGGTCTGCAGTTACAAGTTACAAGTGGCAGGTGTTGAGGCGTGTCTGAAAACATGGTCGGAGGAAGGCTGGGCTGATGTTGGCTCTGTTGAGCACAGGAAAACAATCGTAGTGTCCCCCAGCTAAAGATCTGGCTCCAGCTGCTCATCATCTGACCAGTTCTGAAGAGTTACTGGTGGAATGTTCCTTGTATCCTTTTTTCAAAAGATGGGTTGTATCTCATGGAGCAGTGTCTCAACATATGGATCGTTTTTGCAGAAACTGCCTGTGGTGTTTTGCAGTGCAGCCAAAGTGGTGCAGGGAGTGCTTTCATGACAATGATTGCAATATGGAAGAAATTTTCTTTTCACCTACGGGCAATGCTGAGAACCAGCAAGGGATTTACTTGACTTTGATTTTCTCCTACTTCCTATTGTATACTTTTCTTTGCAAGACTTTTAAATCAGCCAGTTCAGTATGTGAGATCAGTTCTCATCCCAGGGGAAGGGAAGGAATGGAAGGTTATAGTTTCCCTCTAAGAGTCTCTCTGCTCTGTGACAATTGGCAGAGCTGCAGGGCCTGACACAGTCCACATGCCTTGTCTGTTAGAATTTATTTAATTTTAAAGCCTCCGTGCATTGTCTAACATTTGGGAGTACTCAGTGTTACTGCAAGGGCTCTGCCAGTGCTTTCTGCTCAGGCTGGATCCTTGTCACTGCATCTGGTTTTCAGCACTGTAAGGCCCAGGGCTTGGGCTTGTGGATATGTGTTATTGAGGTAACCATGTTTATGCTGTGGGCCGTAAAGTGTCTTTGAGCTTTAAATGCTCTTTATTATGTCTTCTGTAATTACATTTCATTATGGGGAGATATTTGTATTTACGTTTTCGAAACTGTGTGCCTTGTTCTGAAGTGTTGTTTTAAGTTCCCATGTTTCACATCTCCTGGATCCTGCAGGACAGCAGTGACCACTTCGTGTTTTCTTGCTTTAAATCCAGATTTAATTTGTTTGCTCTGCTTTAATCCAGAGCTGCCTTCATGCACAGATACATTCTTTGGGCACAGCTCAGCTTTCTCCAGTCTCAAAAAGTCAGTGAGCAGGTCCTGTTGGCTTTTAACATGGGTTAATTTTATCCTGGTGGGGTTTGTTTATTCCCCAAAACTATTAGGAATTAATTCTTACTTTTGGACTTAGAACATCTTTTTCTTGTGGCTCTTCTTAGATATTGATGAGTGTGCAATAGGAAC
Source organism: Daphoenositta chrysoptera (assembly GCA_013397915.1). NCBI lineage: Eukaryota > Metazoa > Chordata > Aves > Passeriformes > Daphoenositta > Daphoenositta chrysoptera. Next base: position 208,764 of record VZRO01001764.1, on the reverse strand, counting down.
CCACAACTGTTCAGCTGCAGAGACTTGCTACAACATCCAGGGCAGCTTCCGCTGCCTGTCCTTCGAGTGCCCTTCCAACTACAGGAAGGTGTCTGACATGTGAGTATGGCCTTGGAGCAGCCCCAGAGCCAGGCCGGGGGCCATGGTGTTATGTAGTGCTTAGTTTGTGGGTGGATGTGGGTGCTCAGAGCTCTCAGAAGCTGCTTTAGCACCTGGAGCTCCTAGACCTTCCCCATGCAGAGTTTATGTCTGGTTATCCTTCCTTCTTTCAAGCCCTGGAGCCCCTGTTTGCCCTCCAGCTGCTGCTGGAACAGCAGAGATCAGAGCCTGCAGCTCTCCTTGCAGCTGTAAAACGGCTCTGTTTATAATTAAGTTTTGAAGTAAGATCCTCTATGCTGTTTGTCAGAGCAGGAGCAGCCAGGCTGCTCAGTGCTCCATTTTAGCAGTGTGTTTGGGGCTCCCTGTTTAATATTCAGATTGCAGTTCCTCAGGGAGTGTTGAAGAGGAGCAGGATACTGCTCTTGCCAGGCCACATGGTTCTGGGAATGGAACATCCCCAGCTCCTCAGCAGCTGGGACTTGGGAGCCTATCTCCCTACCCTTTTCCTACCTCGGTGGCTGCCAGTGCTTTGGGAACCCATATTTAGTTGCTTATGGCTTAAAGCATACTTTTCCTGCCTTGCAGACCTGAGCAGCTTTGCCAGTTGAGGAGTTAGTTTCCCATTCCCATGTTTCAGCTACCATTTCAAGAGGTCTCATTCTTACTTCCTTGGAGCACTGCTCCAGCCCTGTCAGTGATGAACCCCTGGCTCCCCTTCCTGGCTCTGCACCATTGGCAGCGTGACTCTGGCTCGCTGTTCCTTGTGGAGCTTCCCCACACAGCTCCCCACGTCCCTGATCTCTGCCTAACTCTGCAGCTCTCTGACAATTCCACACTCACAAGTGTTCGTGGGCACTGGGAGAGCAGAACCAGCAGCTGCTGATCACGCTCTGAGGTTTGGGACTGCAGTTTGTCCGATCCTTTGCAATGCTCTGAGGTTTTTGTGTTTTTCCCTGCTGTTCCCTGGCCACTGAAGGTGCCTCCCTTCTCCTTCCCCAGGAGGTGTGAACGCATCAACTGCTTCAACTACCTGGAGTGCCAGAACACCCCTGTGCGCATCACCTACTACCAGCTCAACTTCCAGACCAACATTGTGGTCCCAGCCCACATCTTCCGGATCGGGCCCTCCCCTGCCTACGCCGGGGACAACATCGTCCTCACCATCACCAAGGGCAATGAGGAGGGCTACTTCAGCACCCGCAGGCTCAACTCCTACACGGGCATCGTGTACCTGCAGCGGCAGGTCAAGGAGCCCAAAGACTTCCTGTTGGATGTGGAAATGAAACTGTGGCGGCAGGGAACCTACACTACTTTTCTTGCCAAAATTTACATTTTCATCACAGCTCATGCCTACTGAAGCCTGTGCTGACATTGGATTTTATTGGTGCTATGCTCTTTAACTGTTCTACCAAAGCTTAATACTGTTGAACTGGCATTTCATGTAGCTAGCCTTTATATTATTTTTCTATCATTGCTTTAAACTTTTTTATTGGTTGTGTAAATTAAGTTAATTTTTATCTTTTTATGTTTTGTTTCCTTATGCAATTCTGTACATCCTCACCTGCCAACGAACAAAGGAAGGATTAGAAAGGCAGTACATACCTTGTGATAAACGCTGGAACCTTTTCTTAGCAATTATTTTTAGGCGTAGTCACTTCTGCAGGGTATTGCACTAGAGAGGGAAGGTGTTCACGTGGGAGTACTGGGAAAAAAACATTGAGAGATGTCTCTTTCTGACACAAAGTTCAAGTTTGGCTGGGCCAGTGGCCTCACTGGGGTCTCTCCACTGAGGGGCTGAGTTTGAGGCCGTCCGTGGACACTGATGGTGAGCCCACCTCCTGCTCCCAGGTTATTTTCCTCTTTCCAACTTTCATAATATGTTCCCTTAAAATATATATAAATAAAAGGAAACTCCACCAGTGAAAAAGCCAGTGGGTGAGTCTTGCTTTAATAGGATTGCTCATGTGCTAAATATTTGCAAGACCAAGGCCTTACCAGAGTGTTACACTTCAGGGTGAAAGCTCACATTGCCATTTTTAGTAGTTGTCTTTAAAGGTGTTGGTGTTCTCTGTTCCTCACTCAGTTATATATAAGGGCAGATTTGATGCTTTATAATTCTTAAAGGATGTCCAAATGGAAATAATGAAATAATCATTACTGCTCCTTGTTTTAAAGCTTGGGCGTGTTCCTGAGCAATAACTTGCAATTTTAAATAGACAAAAAGGGGAGTTGCTTCTCTGCTTCAGGAAAATGCCTCCAGTTGTGTTGCCAAATGATGCAGAGAAAAATGCCAGCGAAATTGGTGGGTTGCATTTTGCCGTTTAGAAAAGACCACAACCAAAGTTTTGAGCTAGATTTCCTCTGGTTCTTCAGGGAAATGGTGAAGTGCAAAGTTGGAGGCCAGAGCTGGCAAAGCATAATATAATCAAAGTATTTATTAGAATTTAGAAATTAATATCAGAACTTCTTTGTGGCTGTGTTCTTTTATTTTCCATTCCCCAAAAAGCTTCAATGTTAAAATTTTCTGAGCTTCCTTTATTCCAGCTGTAGTTATTCTGCAAAATGTTTCAAAGGAAAAACATAGCTACAAGATACGGATGTTTATTTCACTGCAGTTTAGTAATCCCAGGTTGGATGGGACCTGTAATGGGTTAGATTTAGTGAACAAGCCGAAACACCAGATGCAGCCGTGATTAAGCTCACTAATTTGTTTCTGTGAGATATAAATATATAAATTAGGAGAAAAATGACAAAACAGGCCTAAAAACTTCTAAAAGTATAAAGATGGTTTATTGTTACTAGGTAGGATTAACAGGAAAAGAAAAACTACACCAAGAAAGTAAAAAGGAAAAAAAAAACCCACATTCCTTCTTTTGCCAGCTCCCCACCCCTCCCCCCAGGCCCTATAGGGCACACAGACCTCCTCACAGGTTTCTCAGGAGAGAGGACAAGGAGATTAACAAAGATGGAATTTCTGGTCAATATTAGAGTTTTTAAAAAGCCTTTCCAAACTCCAGGAAAAGAAAGAGGTCCTCTTTGCTTCTGTGTGGGTTTAGAACTGTCACCGCAATTGTCTATCTGGTCAGAGACAGCCCATTGCACTGAGCATCCAAAACATGGGGTATTCTCAGTTCCCCCCATGTCCTTTAAATGGATAACAGAACAGTTTATGGTAATTACAGTTCCTTT